>CALYOO010000015.1:0-60190 GCA_945261195.1 Cryptosula pallasiana | reverse complement strand
GCAAATGCGAAAGAGTAAACAATTCAATACAAATGGCTCTCAAGTTGAATAAAAGTTATCTCTGAGCCGCACTGATGAGCCGTCAAACGACGAAACGGTTGGGACTGTATGCGGATTGAGATTACCTAGCAAACTATTAACTTGATGTATATTAAAATGCCAGAAAGTTAGCATTTTGAAACTTTGATAGCATTTTTAGAATTGTATTTTTTGAAATCTGAAATGGTACAACTAATATTTGTACTGAAAATGGTACAACTAATATTTGTACTGAAAATGGTACAACTAATATTTGTACTGAAAATGGTACAACTAATATTTGTACTGAAAATGGTACATCTAATATTTGTACTGAAAATGGTGCATCTAATATTTATTTTGTAGGTACCTATACTACTTGACTGAGACAAGTCCACCTTGTCTATGGGGTCACTCAGAAATTCGTCTGTAACATTTACACAAGCATCCGCAGTCATTTTTCTAGGCAAACTGGACACCACCCCCAATGGTGTGTTTTTATACATAGTTAGGTAATATTCGGTTGTGTTTACCCCTTTCATGCGTACAAAACCATCCCCTGGATTGACAGTCCTTGCTAACATCAACCCGTCTACAATATACATAGGTTCAAATATTGTTTGACTGGCTAGCCGCTCGCAAGTATTAGTCATTTGAAAGCTACACAGTGGTGGTATGATCACTTGCTCATCCAGGGTCACAATACTATCCGTGATTGGTTGTGTGGTGGCTGCAGCTATGGCACACATGTCATGCAGTCTAGCTCTTTTCGTGTTAAATTTTAGGCTCAGTGTACCGGTTTCATAACTGATGCCTATGTATCCAAATTTTCTTAGAATATCCAATCCTATGATTAACTGGTATGGGCAATCACCAAGAGCTAGAAAAACTGCATCGCATTCTACTTGGGGCTGAAATCGTAACCTAGTGTATGCATCTCCTACTCCTTGTACTACACTTCCAGTAACTGAGCGGATAGACTTCATACAACTGCTTGGTCTGATTTCGATGCCCGATTGCTTACACAAAGAGGCGGTAATGGTACTCAGCTGTGCCCCTGTGTCAATCAGAGCCTGCGTGCACTTGCCATTCAGTAACACAGATACTAATGACTAGTGGAACGCAGCTGTTGACTGACACAGTATGTCTTGTAACATGGGGACAGTTAGCATTCTCACCTTCTGCTTTCTAGCATTGTACCTGACTGGCCTTAAAGTTGGCTGTGCGCTGGTGGAGTCGGTGGTTTTTTTGTATCTTTCTCTAGCCACCTCGGGTTCACTATCTAGGACATCAGCCTCTGCCAACGCGGCAGTTGGCATGGCAACCATCGGTTGCGTCACTGTTTCATCATTTCTTTGTTCTATTTTTAGGTTGACTTGAGTTGCTGGCGCTGGTTGACTGATGTGGATTTCATCACTTGAAAGCCCATGTGACTCGTCATCCCTGGATCTCCTCCTATTTCGTCTATTCTTTCTCTGCTGCTGTGTTGTCTTCTTCTGGTTGCTCTGAATGAAGTTGGCCATGGTGGTGACTGTGGTTTGTACCATTCGGCAGTGGTGGCCTATGGATCTGTACTGGATGAGATTGGGTTTGTACAATTCCATCATCCTCGCCACTGGAAGGTCCTCATTTGTGTAGTTGGGCATTACACACTTTTGTGTTGCAGGTTGACGGAATTTGGCTATAGGACGGTCCGTCCTACAGATCATCGGACTCTGAGCAGCTACAGAAGGACAGAGTATGAGCAAACAGATAAACCGTATGACAATTGTTGGAAGTGTGCCACTTGTTCTAGCGACAGATCTCGACATACAGATTAACATAGACAGAAGACTTAAAAAATTATGCCAAGTAACCTCACTTCCCTGTCTACATGTGCCTGTTTGTTCTCCTAAATGTCCATCTGTCATCTCCTCCTTCTCTTTGTTCCACATCTCCTTGAAATGATCCATCTTCTGCTTGTCACCGTCGCCATCCTTGCCATTTTCAGCTCCTGTTGCTTTCTCGTCAGCTACCTCTATGCTACCAATCTCTTCTGCCACCGTTTCGTCCACCTCAAAGCTGTACACCTCCACGTCAGCATCATCTACTTCTCCCCCAATGCTTATTGGTCCAATCTCTTCCATCCATTGTATAACGTTACAGTCAAACACGCCCCCATTCCCAAACGCATTTACTCCTGCCATGTGTGGTGCCTCCCTGCGCATACCTCCATATTGGCGGGCTGGATCCTGGGGATCTGTAGCGGGCTGTGGCAATGCGTGTCTAGGTGGTGGGGGTGGAGGGTATGTATAACCGTGGTTAGGTGGTTGGTGACCTTGGTAGTGTTGTGGTGGTGGGTGATTGTAATGGTTTGGTGGTAGATTATCATTAACATACTTCGGATTTTCCTTTCCATTGTTTCGGTGGTAGTTGTTCTTTCTTGGTGGCGGGTCATAGCGTTGGTAGCCTTGGTTCCTTCCTTGTGTGTTTTGGGGGCAGTCACGTTTGAAATGGCCTTTCCCATGGCAGAGGAAACATAGACCTTCCTCACACGCGGAGTTGCGTCCCCCTCTTCTGTTATTGTTGTTCCCTTTAGACTGCTTGTTGTTAGACGGCGGCTGGGGGTTGTTGGCGAACTGGTGGTTTTGGGGCGGGGCAGCATAGGCCATAGCGTCAGCACTGCTAGCTTTCCCTCCTAAGCTACTTAAGGCCTTCTGTCCTGTCTCTACACTACATGCCATCCTGACAACCTCCTCCAGCGGCTTGTCAGATACGGTCAGCATGTTTGCCCTTATGCCTTCCTTCAGGTTCATCTTAAAGTGTGGAGCGACGAAGGGTTCTGTAAGGGGGGTACCACCGGCCGTCACCACCTCTCATAATACTCTTTCACCGTCTCCCCTCCCTTCTGCCTCGTCATGGAAATCTCAAGTGCTGTCTGGTCCGAACTTCTGCTCGCCCCCAACTTCCTCTTCATGCCGTTGCACAGCTCCTTAAACGTAACCGTCCTATCCTCCTTGACAAGCTCATCATAATATCCTTTCGGTATAACGTGTAAATAAAAACTTAGAACTACAGTCTGACTTGCCGGTGGCACGTCGTTAAACACACAGCAGATGTTGAATTTGGAGAGGAACTCCCCCCAAGATAGATCTCCTGCACCGCCTCCAAACGGCTTTAGCGCAAAC
Source organism: Cryptosula pallasiana (assembly GCA_945261195.1). NCBI lineage: Eukaryota > Metazoa > Bryozoa > Gymnolaemata > Cheilostomatida > Cryptosulidae > Cryptosula > Cryptosula pallasiana. Next base: position 57,005 of record CALYOO010000015.1, on the reverse strand, counting down.
TTCAACCACTCTTTGGGGTTGGTTGACTGCCCCATCTCGGATTTGATATCCGCCGGTAGGTCAAGGTTGACCTCCGTCCCTTGCGTCAGGTCCGACTGGCGCGTGGACCTCCCTAGCAAGCCGCCAGATTGCCCCATGGACTCCCAACTCGTCAACTCCTCCATTTTCGAAGTCAAGGTGGAAATACTTGCTGCCGTCTGATTGGCCAGCCTTGCCATGGCATCTTTCATCTCCTGGACTGCCTTCGCTACAGTATCTTCCAGGATCTCCTGAGTCGCTTGAGTCGCCGCTTCCTGGGCCTCCTGGACTCGCCGCAGCTCCCCCTGCATCTGCTGCTTGTATTCCTCGAATGCCTCCTGAGAAACTTGAGCCATGACATGTAACAAAAAGAAAATAACGTTAGACAGAAGAAAGAACCGAACGCATATAATATTCAGGAAGCGACGCTTCGCTGGGACCAGTGTAATACACCTCTACTAGCACCTCTCTACCAGTAGGGTATATTAGTGATTGCCTGATATACTGCTAAATACGCCGCGAAATATATGTCCAAATTGTGAATTGCTTGATTCTCAGAATGGTCAAAGGGTAGACAACTCTTATTCAAACTGGTTCACAACCTTACATTAACCAACTGTAGGGATAGACAACTTCTGCTTGAGATCAATTTACAAGTTCAATTAGCCTTCCGGGAATTCTCTTCCAGATACAGACAACTTCTATTTAAACTCCAAGATTACTTCTGCTCTTACTCTTAGACAATATAAAGACTGTTAAATACTCATTCAAAATATCCTTTTATTAATCCAGAAAAATCTCTGCGTTAACTGTTGTCAGGGATGAAAAAACTGGAAGAAGAATACTAATACTTATCTGATATCCCAAAAATCCGTAAGAGTGGTATGTAATCCAAGAATCCAGAGTAAAACAATGATACAAAAACAAACCAATATACTAACACAAAAATACGCAATGCAAAAAGTATAAGTCCAATGGCTAAAAAGTAATACCACTAATGTCCGTAATACAAAAATCCAACACAAAAACTGCCACTGGTTAACATACAAGATTAACAACTAAACTAAAACCGTATACTGAAATTGGCTTCCAGAAGTTTTCTAATTTATAGATCAGTAAGCATGCGGATCTGGAAGTTGAGTGCGAAGTCCGGCGGAAGATAAAACCAAAAATAATATATATATAGAATAATATGGTCTTCATACCAGTAGAATATCATTTAGTCTTGAACCATAATTCTCCTTACTGGGTGTAACATAAAATGATTAATACAGGTTTGCACTCATTATTCCCATAATAGTGGTCAGTGTCATACAAGCCTAAAGTTACAGCTGGTCACGAGAGCAGCCCTGGACGGTACGGTAGTGCCTGGCACAAACATGTCTCCAATTGAGTTTACTGTTCGGGTTATATGGGGAGCCTTCTTCTTTTTCTTTGTCGGTGTGTCATATACATGGGTCTATAATGTTTGTCTATTCCTTGTACGGGTTTCTGGTGAGAAGTTGTCTTCTTCTGTCATAATCTGAATAATTGATATAGGTCATAATGGTACAAGCCATTACACAGCTAAACATGGCACCTCTTTCAAATTACATTGGAAGAATACTTACCCCTGGCTTCGTTATGAACAGAATCTCATGTACTGCCACACTTGCCGCGAAACTAAACAAGCTAATGTTCAAGCATGGGTTAATGGAAATTCCTCATTTCGTGAAGACAAGATTAAACAGCATACTTCATCACCCTTGCATCTCAATGCAACTAAAGTTTTAGGATCCAGAAAGCAGACACCAACAACCAGTTCATTATTTGAATCACAAATGGTAGTTCCAAGATCTCAACTCATTTTGGCATTACATACCATGTATAATCTTCTACAACGAAGGGTTGCTTTTGATCAATTCAACAAGGAGACAGACTTTTTGACATTTCTTAAGGTTGTGTCACCAGTGTCAGAGCTTCCGGGTAATGCTACACTTCGGAGTGAGAAAATTAAGTCTGAGCTAGTACACATTTTGGGAGATGTTGTTCGCCAAAATATCATTTCTTGTGTGAAAATCAGTTTAACTTACAGTCTCATCATAGATGAAACGTGTGATATTTCCATCAAGGAACAATGTATTGTGTATGTGAAATATCTTGATTCCAGCTACAAACCTGTAACTTCATTCTTAGGCATTGCTGAACTTAAAGCTGCTAATGCTGCTACAATCCATGAAGCTCTAGTTGATTTTGTATTTGTCAAAATGGGTCTAAAAAGAGAGAAATTTACAAGATTTGCCTCGGACGGTGCTCAGGTTATGACCGGTCGCCTCAATGGTGTTGCTGCTAGACTGAGAAATAATGATTCATCTGCCCATTTAATTAGCATTCACTGTGTGGCACATCAGCTTGCACTGGCTCTGGGATCTGCCGAAAATACAGTTTTGAAAGTGAAATGTGTACTTGAGCGCCTAGATGCTCTTCACAGATATTATGAAAAGAGCTTTGTGCGCACTTCAGGATTGAGGGAAATTCAGAATGCGTTGGAGCTTGAACCATGATCGTTGTCTCAAGATGTGGCTACTCGATGGCTTTCATATGAAAGATGTATAAGAAATGTTAAGAAGGCATATTTGTCTATTATCATGTCATTGGAAAGAGAAAAATCTGAGAGAAAAGACACGAAGGCACATGGCTTCCTGTCAGACATGACTAAATGGGATTTCGTCTTGACAGTAGAACTACTAGACTTCGTGCTACCAAGATTAGCTGTTCTTTCCAAATCCTTACAGGCAGCTAATGTAGACTTTGGTTCAGTGCAAGTTTTAGTCAAATCTACATTAACATACCTTAGTAGTTTAAGGAGTAACAGTGCTACCTTCACTGTCTTAACAGAGAAGCTGGATGACTTTATTGAAAGAAGAAAGAGTTTGGGGGAGGACAAACAACGGTGCTCAACTGTAAAACCAACAGATGCCGACCTAGAGCGATACAAAAGCAATTTAAGTTTCTAGCTAACTGCTATCAAAAGGCACTTGATGAATTATTTCATTCAACTGGTAAATAATATTGCTAGGTAGATTTTTTTTTGTTTATTAAAATATGTTCTCTGACATTGTAGGTCTTCACATCTTTGCTAGATGCTCTTATAGGCTCTCTTGGTGAACGATTTCCCGATTCCTCTTTGGATTTATTGACAGCTTCTACTATCCTGGAGGCATCATCTTATGACGCCCAAGATGATGACTATGGACAAGATGAACTTATGGTACATATTAAATGTTTGATTTTGACTAAATGCAATACTTGACTTACTTGATTATAAAATGTTGAGAATCATCATTAAGCATAGTGGAAAAACCCATGTTAAATTAGTTATTATTCTATCATTTTAGCTCCATGATTTGTTAATTAATATTTTTTGTAGTTTCTGTTCTTTTTTTGTGTTATAGGGTCGTGTCACGTGGGTTAGGTATAAACTTTGAGACGTTGCAGCAGGAGTGGAAGTACCTGAAGCCAACAGTGGCTAGTTTAATCAGTGGAAAGAAACCTGATGATAGGAAACTATTGCCCTGCTTAACTAAAATCCTACTCGCGCACCAACATGATGATTCCATACCCAACTTCAAGTGAATTGTCAGCATGCTACTAACTTTGCCCATGTCCAGTGTAGATTGTGAGCGTGGCTTCAGTCAACTGAAACTAATCAAAACGAGGCTAAGAAACTCACTTTCAGATTCCTCATTAAATATGGCTATGGTAGTTGCTATAGAGGGTCCACCCTTGGATTTGTTTCCCTTTGATGAGGCAGTGAAACTCTTCAAAAATGCGTCGTCTAAACGAAGAATTACTTGATCAAATAAACAATTATATCTATATTACATGTTTTAATTAGGTCTACCAATAAAATAGTTCATAATTTGGAATTACCCTGGCTCTATCTTCAGTAAAACAACTACAAATGCTATATACAAAATTTGAAACGATAACCGACATGCATACTGTTGCTGATGGTGTGCATGTGTGGGGCAAACAGTCTTTGTCTGTCTATTGTGTTACCAACAACCCGAAATGTATGAGAAACCTCCAGAGACGAAATGCACGCTAAAATTTTTACCTCGGTAATAGCCTCCCTAGGTTCACTACCAACTATCTATAAAAAACTGGTTTTCCACCCCACTATTGAAATTCATAGGGAGAGCCCTGTGTTTCTATAATAGAAATTAGAATAATATTAACATTACTTACAATTGGTTTTGACTTGATTTTTAGTTTTTAGATGCCTTACACTTTGGCAACAATCCCTTTTATATTTACTCTATCTTGACATAATTGCATGTCACTTTTTGGCAACACTGCTCTTAGTTTAAGTATATATATAGTTTTTAATTCTGCTTACAGCAGAAAGTGCTTGAGCCAGAGTAAGAGTTTGAGCTATTTGATTTCAATGAATAAAGTTTATTTTACAAGCAAAGCTTACAAGTGTTGAGACTGTGGTGCTAGAATAACCAGGCATCACATTTGGTCGCGGGTGGTAAAGTCGACTGTTCTGGTCATAAGTTTTTTTAAACTGCCCATCATTCGGCAGCAAAACTTTTCACGAGCCTAACAAAATTTTGATACTCAACTTTTTACTAGTGTAAACAATTAAGTAACTCAAGGTGCAATTACATGTTGACGATATTGCAAGGAAACATAAAACGAAATGTATAAATTACACAATCTTTTTGTTAGCAAGGGCGCTCATTTTCGTTTGAGCAAGATCTGGCAGTGCCAGGTTGCTGATGATATCAGCGGCATACATTGGATGGCTCAAGAATTTTGCAATGCTATTGGCTGCAAAGCGATTTCCTTGTCAGAAAAATTTTTGCCTGTGAAACATTTGCTCGCTAGTAGACTAGTATCTCAGTATGACAGCCTCACATGTTACGGTATCGGTGCAGTCGGATATTTCGTTGCAACAATGTCAAATTTGACCAGACCTTTAAAATAGATGAGCGTACAAAATATCGTTCGTTTACATGCTGTGTTGGCTTGTATTTTGAATGCCACAATGTGTGGTAATCAAATTTAATGGTCTACAAACCACAGCATTAATGAGTTCAATAAGTGAGTAATGATGCAATAACTGAATGCTGACTGACTGTTTATCTGTGAGCACAAGCAGTCAACCACATGTCGTGCTCACCACAGTGAACTAGTGTTATTTCCCACCACGGCTCAACCTGGTAGCATGCTCAATTTTGAGAATGCACTCTTCAAAAAATTTCAGTCTGGACTGAGGGCATTGGTAGTAACATCACATGTTACATAATATAGTAGCAGGAACTACATAATACACACTCAATAAATGTTTTTTTGCATTTTCTGCAAAGCCCAATGGTAATTTATGTGAAAAGTTTACCTTTACGATAAGACCACTCCAATTTTGAAACATGGTTCCTAAAAGGCTTGGAAATCGTCTATACAAGTCAGTTATTATACAATAACCTGTCACACCCCGCGATATTGCTAATCTCTGCAGCAAGTAACAGGCTCTATGCCACTCGCTCAAAAACATAGCCCAAAAAGTGCCAAATAGCATGGTTGATACGAAAATTATGGATCATAATAAATGGCTCGAGAGTGGAGTGGATGAAAAGGATGAAGAGATGAGGGTGGAGAGCTACAAAAAGCAGCTGGACTTTGTATCGTAGAGGTTGACCATCACCAAAGAGGAATTCGATAACATGAAACAGTACTTGGCTGTTAAAGATTCTAAGCCAGAAACCTCGCCTCTCTGCACGGAATAACAAAAAGAATTGACTGCAGTTCAGAGATGTGCCGCGATACTTCAGTGGTGAAGGAACAGCGAGACAACTAGAACCTGGTCAACAGGGTGGCGGTAGTTTTAAAATGTTAATAATAGTGGCTGTGATCTACATAATTAATTCAGTCAAAAGATAGCAATGACGGTCAATCGAAATGTATGTGTATGTTCATCAGACAGGTTCCCAAGCGTCTGTGAAAAGGAAGATTCCAAATTTGGCGACTCAAGTCTGTTCAACATGAGAGGACCGTTTCATTTACTGCAAGAGAGACTCAAGCACTTGAATGCTACAAACACTTGGAAAAATGGCTTTCAGAATGGCGAAGTGGCAGTTTTTAAAACACTAAATGTGAGTTGTATGTATGACTGAAACTCAGACAAGCAGAGTACGATCATTCACGATTTGTTTGTTCAAAACTACCTAACAATGAACGTTGCTTAATCACACTTCGCTTAACCACTAGTGCAATGGCATTTTCACGCAATGTTATGTTTTAGAAAGCACAAATGGAAGCAGAGCTAATCTCCGGGCAGGCTTATTACTTATATCGCTTTCCACCAGTGAAATCAAACAAGCCCTGACAAAGACCAAGAGAGGTACGGGTCAGTTTTCCGGGTCGTCTTAGCAACTGATCTCAAGTTTGGCAGCCATAAATTGAATCAAATGATCTGCTAATGTTGATCAATGCACTGAAAAAAATCTCAATTAGCTGATTGCTTATCAAAGGAAAAATATTATTCTTTTGACCACACAGTATCTATGTAGTAACTTAGGCAGCATTGCAATGTATGCTGAGGCTAACATCTTTAGAATCTCAATGACATGGTTGAATAAACCAAACAATAGGCTGTCAATGCACCTGGTAATACCACCATAGGTTTGTGTAATACCTTACAACTAAGCAAATTTTAGATAGGCAACGATTTGTATGTTGTGAAGTAAATTTTTTGTTATCTACACTGCTATTTTCATTAACAGGTGTTAAGCAACATCCTGCTCTCTTGTGCAATAAAAGTGATGAAGATGGCTGCAACAGTTATCAAATTGCTGAAACTGAACCTTTACAGGACTTTAAATCAGTCATAAACGGAGTGCTGAAGGAGCTGTCATATGTCACCGAAAATCCAAATCTGAATGAATCATTGACAAAGATTCTCTTTGAGCTAGGTTTTCTTGCAAATATCGTATAGCGGCAGTGTTTGTAATCATCTTTACTTTACCTTACTTGGTTGAACTATGGTTTTCATGGGCTACTCAACATACAATTTTGATATTGTTTTTCAGCTAAAAAGTCATAAACAATAAATAGTTTCACTTCACTACTTGCAGCTTCAAACAGAGAAATGAAAGGCACCGATTGCCGGCTACATCGAATCAAAGTGGCTGCTCACCTGTTCTCTGAGCATCAATTGAGCTCTGATGGAAGGGGGATGTACCGCCTGCTGCTGTCACTCATTGAGTTGCAGAAGATAGCTTACTCCACAGCAGCTCACAGAACCCCCAAGACCATCCTTAGGTGCTAGAACCAGAGTTTTGAATCAGCAATTAAATGCGTAGAACTGTTCAAGGAGCCAAAACAATGCACAAGTCGAGCACTCTTTGGCATGCCATTTCACTGCCTCGTCGTACATTTGCCTGAATTGTTGCGCCTCGTATCTGCTAGATCCATAGTGGCCGAGCATGCTGAGAGGCATTTCAACAAACTGATGTGAGGAAACAGAATAAAAACTTTTTGTATCAATAATTATAACTGCATTGCTGTGAAGGAATTTTAATTATTATAGAATCGACTCTACTAAATGAGTATGTAATGACATGGCCTCATAGAAGCAATGCATGTTACAATTCAGATGGTAACTGGCAAATATATGCTGGTTTGATCAATGCTAATTCGAATACTTAAACATTCCAGAAGATCCGAGTTGAGTAGCCATGAATAATAGATGAACATTTTTTCTTGAAAAATGATCGATACAGTAAAATATGATTCCAACTTTCATTTTGTAGGGAAATGACCATGAGAGCCACCAACAGGCAGGCAAACGCAATCATCTCAGATGCTCTTCTTCGAGTAGCTGTAGAAAGGCAGAAGAATGACTTGGCACACAACACATTTGAGCTGTAGGACAGGAGAATAACAAAAGTTCTGAAAAGATACAAAATTTTGAATGCGCCGGATACTTTGGTCATGGGCTGCAACACAATTGTAAAAACAAAGTATTGCCAATAATTTGCTGTTAGGAAATTATCTTGTTCATTAATATTAAAACAGGTTGTTTCAAGCAAAATATAAAAGATGAATTTCTGTATATAGACATTTTAATTTTTTAGTTTATTTGATGAGCACAGAACTTCATCCCTACAAGATTTTAAGAGAATCGCAGATTTCCTAGAGCTTGGGCCAGGAATCTGGTACGAAGTACACAAAAATCACATCGAGTTTTTCGACGGTGAGAATGCACCAAATCTGCATAAAGAAGGTCCTCAAATCACCCGCTTCAGGTAAAATCTTGTTGCTAGCTATAAATGGGGAACATCACTAATTACTTGTACTAGAGTATTCAGTGTCAATTATTATTTCCTTGTTTGCACTAAATTTTATTCACTTCTAACTGTTTTAGAACCCATCAGTTGACAGACATCAGAAAAAAGCTTGAGCGCAGCTGGGCCCACTGTCTCAAACAAAAGAATTCACTAAAGCTGCCGTTGTTAGACTTTTGCGAAGATAAAAATATTTCCACTGAAGCAGGTATTAGTGGGTGTCCATTCAAGTTCGTAGCTAAGAACATTTACCGCAGTAAACTCTCCTGCAATGGATCAACTGCTTGAGGATGCCTTAATAAAAATTTGGATATTTCAGCAGTTACACAAACTAACATGTAATTAGATGCCCTTCCATCTCAGCTGCCATAGACTTCCCAACAGTAGAGCAACCAGCAGCAGACAACACAGAGACTAAACAGCTCGAGTCGAACTCTTTTGTACTGTCAGTACCATTATTGGCAACAGGTAATGTGAATATAAAAAACTGACTTTAGCTAACCCATTGAAGCTTAATGTGTAACAGGTCACCATATCACAGCTTCAATGCAAGTAATACTAGCTGCAGCTGCTCAAACCATCATTGATTATTTAGTAGGGAGTTCCATTGTACTAGTATAACGCTGCCATCAGCTGCCTGCCAGCATAACGGCTATGTAACAGCAATCTTCGATATCGCTGCCTTGATATATCCATATCAAATCAAAATTCTGACTAATCAATTAGTATGCAACAATCTAAAATGAAAACTAATAGCTGAATGTTTGGTTGAATAAACCTTAGGGCTAAATATTATAGCCCTATGGAATGAACAAACAGCACAAAATGAGAAATGCTCGTTATTAGTGGGTCTTAATTATCACAACAAAGATTAACATGATTTGTTATTTACAGAAGAAACCATTGAATGTATGGCTAGCACTGACCCAAAGGACTCCTCCGAAGGAGACGTAGTGTGAGTGGACAGACCGAGTCAGTTCAAGGTTAGTTTATTCAGCAGGCGTTTGGCCGAAAAATCTCAATTGACAATGCAAAAGCATTTTCATGGCATTGTTAGACTACAATTGATATTTAAAACTTGATAAATATAACCGATCCTTAGCTAATAGTAGATCCCAAAGTCAAAGTTCACAGAACTCAATGGCATAAATTTAAGTGGTTTAATTTTAATATATTATTACGTCAGAGAAATAGCAGTACTTTGCAGTGTACCAGAATTATCTTATGTCTCATTCTATCAATTTTGTTGCTTTTAGATGTCATTCTACAGATTTGGTTGAATCACAATCTGCCACAACAAGTGTTGGAAAGGTTCTACACAACCAAACAAAACATAAAACCCAACAAAAGCTGGATTGCTAAGGATGACCACCAGAAGACAGGAGAACAGTTTAGGCCCTACCTGCGTGGGATCAAGGAAAAGCTGCAACGAAAAGAGAAAGGGGAAACTGTTAACTATTTCTAAGAGCACACACAGTTAGCTCTTTCCACAGCAGCCAGCAGTAGTAGTCAAGGCATGGTCATTCGCCACTTGAAGGCCATTAACCATGTGCTGAGCGGGTTGTTACCAAAGTAACTGAACATCTTGCTCACCGCTGGCGCAAAAACTTACAATGTTCTGCTTAGTAGTACCCAGCAAACCTAGTAGTAGTGACAAAGTATTGTTTTTGTTAAAAAAGACACATCAATCAGCAACATCTGTGGATGAGACCAGTATCACTAATAGTAGCAGTTGTTACTACTACTAGTAGAAGTAGCACCTATACACTTCTACAGCGAGCCGTTAATAATTAGTAGCCACAGGCAGTCATGTCTGCATTCCTCTGTTGCTTGTTGCTGCCTTCTCTGCTAAACTAACCGCATACATCACTACTGCTGTAACTTTTGCTGTGTTGGTGATAACAATAGTGTAGCCAATACAAATTGATTTTTCAAACCAGCCTTGAGACGTTAAAAAAAATTTCATGCGTAGAATCATCTCTTGCAGTCACAATAGCGCTAAACTTTTTTGTCTCTCATTGATAGTTACTGAGAAAATGAGTTTTAAAAATGACACTCTACACAAAAATTACTTTGTATTATGTTTGCACAGCAGATAGTTTTACGCCTCATTATTGATACATTAGAGTGATATCCGTGACGCGTGAGCAAGCGTGGGTAATTAATGTTTGCGGTTAGTTACTAATTACTTCATTAAAATATATATAAAGAAAATAGGTTTCTATTTGGTAAGGGAATAATCAAATCTATTTTCTTACTTCCAAATGTAAATGATCTATAACTAATAGTATATCAACAGGTCGGTAATCTGATAGGCTAGTGATATAAAATTAACTAAAATCATAAGACGCTGCAGCGCACTCAAAAAAGTCTCGTTTACAATGTGATTTCCAAACCATTTCTCCCAAAACTACAGATATGTAAAAAGTGCAGTGGTTAGTTAATCTCATTCGGCAAAGTGTATCCTATTAAACCCTTTTAAAATTTTGTTTCTAGCAGCCTGTGGTCCCATGTTATTGAAAATTTAGTAATTCCAGAATATTTGGAAACTGAAAAAAAAACGGGTGCTACAAATATTTACATCGATGCTTTTGACGTGTGACGTCATATTTCGTGATCAATTTGTAGACGCTAAATAGTGTAATAATAATTATAATAATCATACAACACAAACGTCATAGGAAGATTATTTGTTGCTTTACTTACATTTGTTGTTATTTTGACCAGTTCCTCGTTTGTTGTAGTAGGTTACTCAAAGCTAGTCATTGCAGCTATTTCAGTACTTTACTTGAGCTTAACAGATAGCCATGCTAGTAGCAGTGCTACTACTACTGCTGCTACCAACTAACAGATAACATAATCAGCATGGGAGCTGAGGGCATTGATGCATATCAGGAGTGTGAACAGACAATTTCGGGGGGACATATGTCAGTAAAAAAGCGTGGGTTTACCAGATCTTATCAACTGATGCCCACAGAACCAGATTTTGACGAGGCAGTTTATACAAGGATTACAGTTATATATAGTAGATAGCCACTTGTCCTTGTGATGGTTATATCATGTAGGCTTCCAGCCTCGCAGCCGTCAATTACTAACTTTCCATGTAGCGCTACATTATGGTGTCATGGCTCAGTGCTTCTCAATAGCGATAAACCATCATGCTTTTCCATGAGCCAGTAATTACGGAAAGCCCAAAGGTCATGAACCCTAATTAACGAGTCAACAGCGACTTTGAGCTAAATGAGTCAATGAGTGAAACTACTGTATGAAGCAAAATTGTTTCCACAAACAATCGGTTTTAAATGCTCCCCTTGTGTTTGCTTCGTCTAATGCTACATACTCCACAAATAAAATTTTGAAGCAGCAGTGCTCGGCTAATGTTAAATTTGTTTATTAAACGTAAAATGATCATTTATTTTTATTTTTTAACCACGGATAATTGATCATTTATTATTTATGAAATGATCTCTCAAAAATGCTCAACCTGAAATAATGCAGCTTATATATCATAGAAACAGTCTCGCCAACAATTTTGGATGCAGAAAAAATGGCTTGCCAAACAACATAAGCGACGATATGTTATTAACTTGGAACAAACAAAAAATTTGCAGATAAAAATATTATGATCAAGGGCAAACTCAGACCAAAACTGTAGAATTTTCAATTGTATAAAATACAAAGGAAAACCAATGTGATTGAGCAAGCGTATAGCCACCAGCCCATAAAATGTGGTGAAAAAAAAAACATGATCACTGAACTCTAAGAAAAAAACGAATCAAATGAAAAGAAAACATCAAAAATTAAACTTTGATTCTGACAACACTCAACTATCAGCTCAAGCGGATTGATAAAACGCCATTAAAAAATATTCAACTGGCTTCATGCTTGGGCTTTTGCATTAATGAATGTGCAATCTTGCTGATTTTTGTCAAGCAATACTTTGAAAAGGGTGCAAAAAGCATCGCTGATAAACAGTTGAGCATTTTCCAACTAACTGGTATTGCATAAAGAAAAAGGAAAACAATATGCATCAAACCAATGATTATAAAAGCCAAGGTTGAGAAAATTGAACATCATAAATTCTGCCCGGAAATGATTGCCCAGTGGAATATTAAACTTTCTTTTAATAAACAGGTCGACAGCAAAAGCATGTAACATCAAACAACTAATGGGTTGCCAGCCCAATAAATTTGATACACGGTCACTTAGCCTAACAACCTGACATATGACCAGACTGCAAACTAAAATAATGCTGCAAAATGATCAAAAATAATCACTGAGTCACTTGGGTGACTGAGTTCAATAAGGTCTAGAAGAAGGAACTATAAAGCTTACACGTAGCAACCATCAAACATTCACATTCAAGGTAGCAATGAACAATAAAAAAGTGGTACATGCATTTGATGAGAAAAACTATCACTTTGGACAACAGCTGGAATACAATTACAAAACAACAGAAGCCAAAACTCGGCAGCAAACCAAATTCAGAAAAGATCCGAAAGCAATAAACACCTGGACAAAGCAATCACAAAACATCAAATTTGAAGGCGGCATTGTGCAATAACAAGGGTTGTAGGCCCACACACTCGAAAAAAAAAAAAGGAAAACCTCAAAACCTTTGGATAACAACTGGAACACAATTAAAAAGCCACAGGAGACAAGACTCGTCTGCAAGGAAAGCTGTCAGTGGAACCATCATTCCAACAACAAAATGAGAATAAAACAACACTGCGAGCTTGTGCCATAATAAACTACGAATCAATGACTTCCACTTGGTTCAAAAAGTAAAAGGACTAGAATGTATCTACCTAGTCTGTCTTGGAACACTAATTGGGTTTGCTATTGATAGTGTCGAGGGAATGATATTATATAGTTAGGCATTGGGAAGCATTATGGCTATGCAACCTCTGCTGGCTAATACTCGATTGAATTAAACTAATTATAACTGTCAAGACAGGAAGCTGTTTGAATTTAAACATGAGTGTGATGTGTATTGCTGTATTGGAGGTATGTAACAGAAGAATTATTATATTAATCAACTTGAATGGAAACCTGATACCTACAAGTTATGAACTTGACCACAAATCGCTATTCAATAAAGTTAATAAGTTCTTTAGGTTTTTGTAATCAAATTTCGTGCTGATTCATTTTACATTCCGTTGACGCTTAAAAAATTCCTCACTTTTGAATAACACAGTAAAATTGTCAAGTTCTGATCCCTAGTGCATAAATGATTTGACAATCACAGAATTACATGATTTTTGATGAGATGGGAGAAAAATTTTGTTAGGTCAAGCCTTAAAATGTCATCTCATTCAGAAAAGTATTTCTATGTACTGTGGCGGACGGCGCCCTGGCCGCCATGAGTTCTATTTAGCATTCTATGTTTACAATCTACAGCTAATCACTCTATGTACATTTATATATTTTCTTACCATTCGATCTTATATTCGAACCATGTGCTATCCAACCATCCGTGTCTACAAAGCCAACCCACTATTCTGCCATTTGTCAAGTTGTTCATACCAGGCGTGGCCTACAGTATATCTATTGTATTTTTGTCTCGTCTTTGTTTGCCACTATTATATAAATCGATGTAATCCTAAATAAAGCCAGGGTTAAGCCTAGCACACTCTCAGAAGTTCTTTGTCTCACAAACAATAACTTCAATTGCGCACTAGTACATGTACATACATTCAAAGTACCACGCAAGCGAGTAGTAATAGATAAGCAGTACACCAAACCTCTGCTGGTCAGAATTAGCTTTAGCTATTTCGACCTTCAATGTTCGACTGTCGCTGCTATATAGGATAGTCAGCGCAACTAGCCAGCTCGACCCTGTCGACAGTAGCCATGCAGCACTGTTAAAGGGCCAGTCGACCTGCAGTCAGTTGTTGTTGCTATCGCAAGCATAAGTAGAGCCATCACCGACCTGGAGAGGTTGTGCAGGTCAACCAAGCTATCACTTACACACGCACGCACAGTGAAATCCTGCACAGTATTTCACTAGCTCAAAAATTGCTTCATTCATATGTGATTGGCATGGTGGGTGAATTTACATTTGACTTTATGGACCCCAACTAGATATTGTGCGCACTGGACAGTCATTTTGATTGGACTAGTGAAACGCTTCCTTGATTTTATCAACTAAGCGTACTGTCAATATCCAAGTCACATGCACATTCAACACCGGAAAGTGAGTTTCTAATCTAGTTTCCATGTTGTTATGAAAGATGGGTGCTTTTTAAGTTTGACTGAAAATGCTAGCTGGGAACTTCAAACTGATGTATGGCAATGCTAGATAATCAACTACATTGGCAAACTAAAAGCTATTCACTGCGAATTCTCCATTGATCGCTTATGAAAAAAATTGTCAAGTCATACCCCTGTGATGTCACAGAAAGAGATCACACACAAAGTATTGAAGTAATTGAAAACAATACATAGAAACTTCTAATTATTGTGAAGATTGGTGAAAACCATTGCTAGGTGATCTATTTTGAGTTTTTGCATTTTTTTTCACTTTGAAATGATTTCATTATAGCAATAATTCACTCAACAAATAACATTTTTGGTAATAATGAATAAAAAAGAGAGGTATGATTGATCTCAATCGACGACTTTCAAGCCTTTGAAAACACACAAAATCAGGAGATGTTCTCTTGTGCAAGGGTGCACTTTTTATATAAATAAAGTACTATTGAGCCTGGCAGGAACTAAAAAAAAATACAGTTAATGAGCGTGGACAACTAAGTTCTACAACTATTTGATGTAACATGTCCCTACCAATGTCCTTAGCCCCGGCTGAATTTTTTTCATCCTGCCTATATAAAGTAAAGGATGCGAATGATTTGGGTTACAACAGATTGGGCCAAGATAGTAAATCAAATTAGTTCACTGTGGTCAGTCTGTCATTTAATTGGCTGGTTGTGCTCACAAATAAACGGTCAAGTTAAGATATTGTATAATGCCACACCTGTTGAAGTCGTTGATGCTGTGGTTTGTAGACTGTTGATGTGAATATGGTAGGTTGTGACACCACAGTATAAAAAAAATCAGGGGCAAGTGGTTAGCAGCTGGTGCTCACACAAATAAATTGTTATTCATTACTCACATGACTTTTTTGTTCAACCAAAATATTGCACTGACTAGCTTGCGTATCGAGCCAAGTTTGTTTTTGTTGGATTACATGTAATATGCATCCAAAACATGTTCGATGGTTTGCCATATTCGATATTGAAGTATAGTGTTCTATCTATAAAAGCTGTGAGTGAAGATTATTGTAAAAATTAGGACATCTGGGCTGAACTTGCTTATGAGACAATGGTTTAATTCACAGAAGATGGATGAAAAAATTTGATCCCCAGTGACCAACATTTAACTCGTAGCATAACTGATGTTTCGCTGCACGAAAATATCAAAACGCTATCTGAGCTTTTTCCAAGGTGTTGTTTTCTTAGAAGAAGGCAGAGTGAGCACACAGGGGGGAGGGCCTTTGCTAAAACATTTTGCTTTTATTTTTTTTATCTCAGATGACTAGATCAAGATTTTAAATTGGATTAATTAACGACAGCGTTAACTTTTTACACTCTATTATTCACAGTGGTAGTGTGTATATCTGGAATTGGGAGACTGTTGTTCCCTGTATAGGTACAGCAGGCCCTCATCTGCCAGCAATCGCTGAGCTTAATAAAATCGACTTTGTTTCTGAGTTTTTACTAAATAACTTGACACTTTTAATGAACGGGCGGGAGAGGGAGGCCTTTGTCATTTGGCTCGGGGAATGCATGCTCAAGGCTCATCAAAGTTTAATCACTGGTTGATGTTGCTTTTTATCGTATCCGCTTTGGTATACACTGAATATAATTCACTTGCTATCAGACATGCTGAGTGTCTAATGTAGTTTGCAAACTTTTTTGCTGGCTCTCAGTTTGGAAGAGTTGTTTGCACACTTTGAATGGAAGACAAACAGTGTTACCAATATTTATTTCAAATAGCAAAAATGAGCAAGCTAGTCAAACAATGAATGGGCTCAAGGTGCAGTCACAGGTTGACGATATTGCAAGGAAACATAACGAAACGTAAAAATTACACAATCTTTTTGTTAGCAAGGGCGCTCGTTTTCTTTTGAGCAAGATCTGGCAGTGCCAGGTTGCTGATGATATCAGCGGCATACAATTGGATGACTCAGGAATTTTGCAATGCTAGTGGCTGCAAAGCGGTATCATTATCAAAAAAAATTTTGCGCATGAAATATTTTCTCACTCGTAGACTCAGTATGACACCCTCACATGTTATGGTATCGGTGCAGTGGTACAGTTGGTGACAAAAATGTCAAAATTAGACCGGACCTTTAAAATAGCTGAGCGTACAAAATATTTTTCGTTTACATGCTGTGTTGGCTTGTATTTGGTATGCCACAATGTGTGGTAATCAAATTTAATGGTCTACAAACCACAGCATCAATGAGTTCAATAAGTGAGTAATGATGCAATAACTGAGTGCTGACTGACTGTTTATTTGTGAGCACAAGCAGTCAACCACATGTCGTGCTCACCACAGTGAACTAGTGTTATTTCCCACCGCGGCTCAACCTGACATACACAAATTGGTAGCATGCTCAACTTTGAGAATGCACTCTTCAAAAAACTTCAGTCTGGACTGAGGGCATCGGTAGTAACATGTTACATAACATAGTAGCAGAACTACATAGTACACCATCATTAAATGTGTTTTTTTGCATTTTCTGCAAAGCACAATGGTATTTTATGTGAAAAGTTTACCTTTACGAGAAGATCACTCCAATTTTGAAACATGGTTCCTAAAAGGCTTGGAACTCGTCTATACAAGTCAGTTATTATGCAATAAACTGTCATATCCCGCAATATTGCTAATCTCTGCAGCAAACAACAGGCTCTGTGCCACTCGCTCAAAAAGATAGCCGAAAAGTGCCAAATAGCATTCTTCAGACGAAAATTATGGATCATAATAAGTGGCTCGAGAGTGGAGTGGATGAAAAGGATGAAGAGATGAGGGTGAAGAGCTGCAAAAGTCAGCTGGACTTTGTCTCATGGAGGTTGACCATCACCGAAAAGGAACTCGATAACGTGAAACAGTACTTGGCTGTTAAAGATTCTAAGCCAGAAACCTCGCCTTTCTACACGAAATCACAAAAAGAAGTGACTGCAGTTCAGGCAAAGTTGCAAGAAGAACAACACTTGCAAGGCTGCCTGACACTGACAATTTTTCGGACTTTCACAGAAACAACAAACAATCTTGTGACAATCAAAAAACCATTTTCATAAATATAATTGTTTGCAAGTTTTCGACCAGCAAACATCCTTTATTTGTCTGGGCAACTTCTTGTAGTTGCCTAAACAGATCAGCGATGGGAGTATTATGGGAACTATCAAATCAACTGTCCCAAACACTTCATATGAAAGCTAGAAAAAATATTGTTCTACTTGTTGTAAAACTTTTGGAATTCAGTGTAACTCATGTAATCTAGTTATCATGGAGATGAAATATTCTTCTTTATGAGCAGAAAATAACTTTGACATTACCATCTTGTTTGTGAAAAGCGTGGTAACTAAACTGGTGCCAACTTGTAGAGATGGACTTGGTTACCTTGATATTAGAGCTTTGATTATATATGAATTCACATACAATTGAAATCGCTGTTCGAATGTTTTATGACACCTAATGGTGAGATGGTTTATTTCATTTACATCTTTTGAGGATGAAATGCAACTGGTCGCGCGACTACTGAGAAAGTAGAACAGAAGTATTTTGTTTCATAGAAACATTGTATAGTTGCCTTCTCAGCATTGGCAGCATACCAATGTAATTTACACAGTTTGCTATTTGGGTTGATGTCCATGGCACCCTTACCCTTGGCTATTAGCAAACTCGGTTTACGAACTAGATGTTTGTTTCAAACAGTGCTTTACTGGAAAAGCTGTCTCTAAGATATATTTAGATGTTATAAATAGATCATCAATTTGAAAACAATGACGCTAAGAGGTCAGTGCCTGCACTAACCATGGAGTTTTGTGATATATACCCATATAACTATGAATGGATGTCTATTTCTCTGGTATTGAACTATAATAGTTTAATACTCTACTCCTTCGACGCTATTTTATTCCTACAATATCCTTGGACATACTTGGTTTGGCTAATGACAAGCAGCAGATAAAATTGACTGACTGGCTGTCTGTACCTAACTAACTTGCAAAGTAGGTATATTAGTAATACATCATCTAAAGTAACAACTACACATACTTTTCCTTAAACGGTATTTGTCAGCGGACTTTTGTCAGGTTGTTGCTAGTCCAGTAGTAGCAGGTAGATTTTTGTTGTTGCTGTTTGTTGCTCTTCTTCTTTGCTGATAAAATATTTATATATTTTTAAAAAAATAACTAATATAACATACATACCAATTTTAATTAAATAATACAGTTGTAGTAGCAATACTTAAAAATGAATAATAATAATGTTAATATTGTTTCATCGGAGTTGATGAGTTTAATGTTATCATTATTCATTTCTCAGTAACTATCAATGAGAGACAAAAAAGTCTACTACTATTGTGACTGCAAGATATGATTCTACGCCATGATATGTTTTTTAACGTCCCAAGGCTGATTTGAAAATTGCACTTGTGCTAGCTAATATATATATATGATACAATGGGGCAGTTATGCGTGCGTGTTAATTAATTACCGTGTTAATTACCGCATATATAAACTTATGCGTGACTGATTTCATTTAGTGGTTTGTGGTTGCCACCTCAAACAAAGAAGATTTTCAGTGAAACCTGCATTTTAAAAACTGAGTTTTTGGCTGAGCTAATGCAATGATCACATAAAAAATTGGTTCATCGCAATCACCGCACTCAACTGTACATTTTAATGCCAGTTTTATACGACTTAACTAAACTTGAATTTCTCTTTTACTCTAGCTAAATAATAATAATTATAAATAATAATTATAATTAATAATAATAATAATAAAATAAATTAAATAACAAATAAATAATAATTATAATAATAATAATAATAACAACAGCAGCAAATAAGACAACTTACACACAGCACTGGTGTTACTGAACGAGAACAATAAAGTCAATAATAAAGCAATAAATCCTGAGTTGATATTATGAAAAGGTTCTGGATATTCTATGTAATACTGGAATATAATAATAATTGTATGGACAATTGTTCAACACTCGGCGAGTGTTCCACGTTGCACAGGGTACTAAGTCATCTCGACCCCAGGTAAACTTCGACCGGACACCTCACCCCGCACCAGTCATTTCATCCCTTGTCTCAACCTTACTTACGATCTCGAGGAATGATTTTGACTCGCACTCATATGAGCAACAGTAGCCTTCACTAGCAAAACCTTCAAGTTCATTTTTGGAGTTGTCCTCTTTTTAAAAGAGATCACTCCTGTATTTTACTTGCATTTCCGATGGAATTATGTCATGTATTACAGTGTTCACTCTCTAATCAATCACATATTGACAAATAAATCAATATGCAAAACAAAACACTAAAGAACTACTCCATCTGCACAATTAGCTGTGACCAGCGGTTAAAGTTTTTCTTAGCAAAACTTATTCTTACATTGGACTGTATCGCTAGTTTGTACAACTGATTAAATAAGCAGCATGAAATCCACTTGACAATTATTGGCTTTTTACTAATGAGCTTCAAAAAATTACTTTTCTAGAAATATTACATAGAATGTGCATATTTTTTGCATATAATATGCTACAAGTTATTCAGGCTACTAAAAACAATTGGTTTCAAACTTGGTTAAAAAATATATTCTTTATACCAACATATATGTTGCAGCAATACATAAAAACAGAAGAATACAATAACCTCATGCCAGAAATATTTGTTAATTGCTTAAAATTCGTCATTATTGTAGTATTATTACCAAACAATGTTAGTTCAAGTGGAAGTTCAAAGGCTAAAATGAAACTGAAATAATTCATTAGTGAATGTTATTGGCCGTGCCTTCGTACGTTGGATAATGAAGAATTGAAGATTGTGCTTAATGCTGCATTTCATCTCAATAGTATTGGAGGGAACTGCAAAATGAAAAACGAGTAACTACATACGGCGGTGTCCATCTACCATGGCTGGATAGTAATGAAGACATTTATCAGTAGCAAACATCTTTTTTTTCTTTTAACTTAATAAAACAAAGACTAGCAAAGCACTGACTTGGAGTAAAAAGGAGTTTTTCAATTCACAAAAGGCAAACAAGTGAAAACAAGAGTAGTTAACATGCAGTTTGGAGTTGTCTTACCAAGGAACGACGAAAAACGGATTAACTTTTAAAATCTTGCCAAATTACAATTTGATAAAGCAAGAATTGAATTACATTATTTCCCATTTACAATATGACAAACAAAACTAGGCAACGAGAGGGCGTCTATGTCACATGCATTTTTGTCAGTTTTTTTATCACAAATGTAATGTGGTTATTTGCATGTAAAATATGTAAGGTAAATGAAAAAATTAACACTCGTACTTTCCTGACGAAGCTGTGGCCAAAAATGGAATTCCAAACAAGGAGAAAAAACTGCAGAGTTTTGCGCAACAGGCTATAAAAACAATCAATGGGAGAGTATTAAAACAGCCTCAAATAAGTTGCTAGAGAAATGTTTAATCGAAAAAACCAGAAACTGGAGCGTATTGAAATTGTGTGAATTGTGGAGAGTTGACAACGTTATTTAATAAGCTTTTACCTAGTCCATTTTTTGCAAACTGCCTCAACACTTTGTGATACAGTTTATACGCTCTAAAACTCAAAGCTAATTTCCTGGTACACTATCAATTAGCAATTTTTTTTAACTAAACACTGATGAAAACATTTTTAGTGAAATGAACGAGAAATTTTTGTTAATATTTAATTTATAACAAATAAACAATATCAATTCTTCATATTGTTCAAAAAATTTTCTTAGAATATTTGCAATCCGTTTATATGATCGAATAACTTTTTTAACATTCATTCATTGATCACTACATCAATGTTAGAGATTTCATACAGCTATAACCAAAAACATTAGCTGTTTTTGGTTAAATAGCTACGCTCTTTGCAAACGTTTCAAAATAATTTTGATAATTTTAAAACAATTCATACTAATTTGAAGTTGGATTTAAGTGATTCCGACTAGTTCTAAAGCCTTCTTACAATTTGTACACATCCAAATCGTCTGAACCATTTCAAAACAGCCCAGTATATTCGCAAAATGACTATTTGGTTGGGAAATTTCTACAGTTGTTAAACATGGAAATACGATTTTATTGTATGAAAACTCACAACTGCCAAAGCTGATGCTCAGCTATTATAAGTACTTTGTGAGATGCATTTCATTAGGCTATTTAAATTTAATACTTTCACAATTAGTTTTTAAAAGCAGAGCCATATACAACATGATCAATTATACATAGGATTGTGTGGGTTACTTACTGTTTCTACACTTGCTATTGCAACCTTCGCAGCCACCAGATTACGTAGCGCACTACCTAACAAACGGAGTATTGTGAGAAAAAAGACATGATATATATTGCAGATATACACGGGGTGTGGTCCCTCTTCACTTTACAACCTCATAAGTTCACACGAGGATGAAGCCTGATAAGTCAGTGTCACGATGATGTACAATATATATAACATACACACATACAGTGCTGTAGTACAATATATATAACATACACACATACACTACTGTAGTACAATATATATAACATACACACATACAGTGCTGTAGTAAAATGTATATAACATACACACATACAGTATGGTAGTACAGTATATATAACATACACACATACAGTATTGTAGTACAATATATGTAACATACAAACATACAGTGCTATAGTACAATATATATAACATACACACATACAGTGCTGTAGTACAATATATATAACATACACACATACAGTACTGTAGTACAGTATATATAACATACACACATACAGTGCTGTAGTACAGTATATGTAATATACACACATACAGTGTTGTAGTACAATATATATAACATACACACATACAGTACTGTAGTACAGTATATATAACATACACACATACAATGCTATAGTACATTATATATAACACACACATACAGTACTGTAGTACAATATATATAACATACACACATACAGTGCTATAGTACAATATATATACCATACACACATACAGTGCTGTAGTACAATATATATAACATACACACATACATTGATGTGCACTACATTATATATAACACACATTCCTACACTACATACGTTGCTGTGTACCACGCTATATATAACACTGAACAGTACTCACCTCTGACAGGAGACAATTGGTAGTTAACTTGTTCCAAGAACTTGTTGGAGTTTTCTGATAAACTGGATGATGAAATAGGATAAGGGAAAGAATTTCTGCCTCAGTTCCTGCCACAGGCAAACTTCACTTACAGCATGTTAATAGTATGTACTAGGAATGTACATTAGCATTCTACAGGATCATAGCACAATAATACACGGTACACAACACAGTACACTACACACTTTACTACACACAATACACTGCACACAGCACACTACACAGAGTACATTACACAGAGTACATTACACAGAGTACACTACACACTTCACTACACACAATACACTGCACACAGCACACTACACAGAGTACATTACACAGAGTACATTACACAGAGTACACTACATGCAGTACACTATATACAGTACACTGTATATACAGTACACTAACTGCACAGAATGCACTACATATAGTACACTACACACAGCACTACACACAATACACTACACACAGTACACTACATACAGGACACTATATGTACAGTACGCTACACGCAGTATACTACACACAATACGCTGTACACAGTACATTACACACAGTACATTACACACAGTACACTAAACACAGTACACTATACACTACACAATATGGTACACTACACAGTACACTACACACAGTACTTCGCACACTGTACACTCACCTCAGCTTCTCCAAAGTCAGCTGTCTTACTCTTGGTGTACTCAAGTCTCTTGGCCCGTCAGTGAGAGAGTCAGCACTGGTGAGTCCAGTAAATGGCATATCAGAGCCTTGTTTCTACAGCAAACAGTACAGTATTACATCTAGTACTACAGTATTACATCTAGTACTACAGTGTTACACCTAGTACTACAGTGCTACATCTAGTACTACAGTGTTACACCTAATATTACAGTACTACACCTAGTGCTACAGTATCACATCTAGTACTACAGTGTTACATCTAGTGCTACAGTATTACATCTAGCACTACAGTACCACATCTAGTACTACAGTATTACATCTAGTACTACAGTATTACATCCAATACTACAGTATTACACCTAGTACTACAATATTGCATCTAGTGCTACAGTGTTACACCTAGTACTACAGTATTACATCTAGTGCTACAGTGTTACATCTAGTACCACAGTATCACATCTAGTGCTACAGTGTTACATCTAGTACTACAGTATCACATCTAGTGCTACAGTATTACATCTAGTACTACAGTATTACATCCAATACTACAGTATTACACCTAGTACTACAACATTGCATCTAGTGCTACAGTGTTACATCTAGTACTCCAGTATCACATCTAGTACTACAGTATTACTTACATCTAGTACTACAGTATTACATTCGCTACTATAGTATCACATCTAGTACTACAGTATTACTTACATCTAGTACTACAGTATTACATCTAGTACTACAGTTTTACACCTAGTACTACAATATTACACCTAGTACTACAGTATTAAATCTAGTACTATAGTGTTACACCTAGTACTACAGTATTACACCTAGTACTGCACCTAGTACTACAGTCTTACACCTAGTACTACAGTATTACATCTAGTACTACAGTATCACATCTAGTACTACAGTATCACATATAGTACTACAGTATTACATCTGATACTACAACATTACACCTAGTACTACAGTGTTACACCTAGTACTGAAGTATTACACCTAGTACTACAGCATTACGCCGAGTACTGCAGTATTACACGTAGTACTACAGCATTACACCTAGTACTACAGCATTACACCTAGTACTGCAGTATTACATCTAGTACTACAGTGCTACATCTAGTACTACAGTGTTACACCTACATTACTACAGTACTACACCTATTTCTACAGTATTACATCTAGTACTACAGTGTTACACCTAGTACTACAGTACTACACCTAGTGCTACAGTATTACATCTGGTGCTACAGTGCTACATCTAGTACTACAGTGTTACACCTAGTACTACAGTACTACACCTAGTACTACAGTATTACATCTAGTACTACAGTGTTACACCTAGTACTACAGTACTACACCTAGTGCTACAGTATTACATCTAGTACTACAGCGTTACATCTAGTACTACAGTATCAGACCTAGTACTACAGTATTACACCTAATACTACAGTATTACATCTAGTACTACAGTGTTACACCTAGTACTACAGTACTACACCTGGTGCTACAGTATTACATCTAGTACTACAGCGTTACATGTAGTACTACAGTATTACATCTAGTACTACAGTATCACATCTAGTACTACAGTATTTCATCTAGTCCTACAGTATTACACCTAGCACTACAGTATTACATCTAGTACTACAGTATTACACCTAGTACTACAGTATTACACCTAATACTACAGTATTACATCTAGTACTACAGTATTACATCTAGAACTACAGTATCACATCTAGTACTACAGTATTACATCTAGTACTACAGTATTACATCTAGTACTACAGTATTACACGAAGTACTACAGTATTACACCTAATACTACAGTATTACATCTAGTACTGCAGTATTACATCTAGTACTACAGTATTACACCTAGTACTACAGTATTAGCTTAGCATAACAGTACACAGTAATGTCGCAGACACCCACCAGAGGCTGTCGAAAGTAAATCACTTACCCTCCATTCTTGCGATGGGGTTCCGAGCTCTCGCCATCATCCTACAAGTTGAATTGATACTAATATTTCTTTATCACACAGTTCAGTTGTATCATGTATCAAATCCAAAATGTACTTATATTTATGGCAACTAGCAAGAGTGGTAAATGATTAACTGTGTAATAAATAAATAATTTTATTAGCTTTACCTGCCCATACACCATGGAGAGGAAGATAAATTGAATGCATAAAAAGTTTTCAGACAGTTCCATCATCCATCCAAACACAAGATCATCCAGTCAATGTCAATGCAACTTGTAAAAAAGAGTATCTTCACTGCAGCAGAGCTGCTCTTCACCTTTACATACCTTGTGAATATTACCAAAGTTGTTGTACCACATGGAGAAAGCAACTTCTGTAATTATAACTAATAATAATAATAAATATGTTTGTGTAAGCAAAGATGATAACAACTTTTACTACTCTAACTAAACGATGATATATGATATGTAATGTCTTTCTTGACAATAATAAACACCAACATTGCAAAATGAAGCAGCATTTATTGACAGTACTCAAAATGATGTTTTCTTTATCTAACTCATACATAGCTGCAACAATAATAAATAATATTAATTTTTTTTATTATTAATTAACTAACTGTTACTAATAACTTTGTTAGTAACTATTATTATGTTGCAAAACATGGCTGCACAAAACAACAAGGATTTTTGTGAAGTCTCATAGGTTTCTGCAGCTCTAAAAGTGCAGCTGCAAATCAAACCTTACTTACTTATACCTGTTTGTGGAGCACAAAAATTGAAGAGAGCTATTTTCAACCGCCATCTTGGGTCGAACTGACTGCTCCTGGGCTCAAGTGACTCTAGGTCGAAACGTCGCTTGGGTCGAGGTGACTGAGATTCGTTCATGGATGAAATATACCAGGATTGCCAGCTGCGGCTGCGTAATGAAGATTTTGTGACGAGCCAAATGTAGCCGTTGTGGGAACCGCCATACTGCTTCGAAATTTTCCAGACAACTTGGATCGCGTAATAAATATCGTTTTCTTAATAATGTTTACACATTCATTTCACGTCGTGGAAATACTGCGTTAGTTTTGACGATTCAAGTATTGTTACTTACAATACCATATCCGCTCCAAAACCAAATTGTATACTCCAACGATAACATATACGTATGTAATCTTTGGTATGTGGCAAACTTGTTTAAACAATTTATTGATTTTACGCAGCTTCCGCTCCGAAGCTAAAAAATCATAACTTCACCTTAAAGGGGTAGTAATGACTATCGGAATATGCTTGAACGGAAGTTTCTTTTTATAAACGTGATCGCTGTCATACAAAAGTGATGAGCAACTTGTTAACCAATGAAGCGGCACTTAGCGTGAATGTAATGAATACTAGCCAAAGAAGGGGGATGATGTGTATCGCCCGATATGCATGGTGTATCCGGTTACTTATTTTAGGCAATCATAATTGTCTACTAGTTGTTTTCGAGGAGAATTGCTTACAACGCTGCAATGGCTGGTAGAAATATTCTCCCATATCAATATTATCCTGTTAAAGGCAGTGACACAAGTGATGAGGAACAGAGTTTTTCCTGCCCCAGGGGATTTATTCCGTAGACGTCAGCTGTCAAGAAAACAACGAGCTGCTGGTAGCTTTATGCATCGCCATCCACTGCTGCTACTACTAGTACTAGGTAGTACTACTACTACTACTAGTGATAACAATAATGATCATCTTGCAACTACTACTTCTACTACTGGTGTCAGTACTATTACAGCATCATCTTCTAACAACCATTGACAACAATCCAATAGCCACTCAACAACAACATTATAATTATTCATCTCTGCCTACTACTAAAAGCTGGTGTACTTGTGGCAATTGCAATGATATGCCATCCACTCTTGAGCAGAAATGTTGTAAGAGTGAAACACTAGACTTAACTCACTTTCAAGATGATGCGTTTGTGCCTGGTACTGACTGCATACTTACCAGCAATATACTTCTGAACCAAATTCTTGGCGCGTGCACTGTTGAACTTCAATGGTTCAGGCAGCGTAGGCTGCAGGGCTACAGAGGCGATGCTCTTTCGATTAAGTTGATGACTCCTGCCAACTACAGGTTCACTGCCTACCGAAATTACATTGATTTCATTCACATGTATTTAGGTAGGCACAACCGTCGTGTCATTCCTGCATGTGTAGTCAATCACATCAGAAGCTCTTGGCCCGATCCCAACAATATTTATGTTGGTTTCATTGGAGTGGAGGGAATGACACCTGAGGAGGAGGAAGTACCTGCTGATGAACTAGAACAGCTTCTACTCGATAATGGTTCAAACTAAATAGTTTAGTTTGTTAGCCAACCCACAACAGCCTTTTTCAAGGCCACCAATATGTTGAAGAGTTTATGTTCACGTTGCTTTGAACCATCATAAACAAATATTTTTTGTCAGATCTTTTTTTGTTGATTTAAATTTATAATTCAAAAGCAATAAAATTATTAGCATATGTGTAAAATTATCTACCAGATCAAAAGTTGGTTTGTACTACAAAATCTGTTTAACAATGCTGTGAGAAAATTTTTGATTAAAGAACATCCAAAATTTTCCGTAAAACAATATTTATGCAAATTGAGGCAACATTGAACAGAGGAATCCACTAGCTCAAGAAGAAACATTTAAAAGTGTGATGTCAAAGACACTCCTTGCAGGTTGGTAATGTAACATTAAGCCATTGTTAAACTTGTGCTATATTCCGTATTTGTTTAATTGCTGGTTACAATTGGTTTCACCATTCACTAACCCAATATATTGTGGTTAGTTTGTTAATGGTTACTCACAGGAAGCGCCACGTGAAGGCTTGTAACATTGCTTCCCTTCCGGTGATGTTACTTACCTTACCATACCGGCGGTTACTCCCATCGTATACATACCAAAGGTGTAACAGCGCCCAAGACACCTGGATGGGAGCACCCTTTTTCATACCTTACTTATGGTTGAATCTTGTGTGATGCTGTGCGATCATGACTGACAATTCTGGCTTGTCGGCTCTGGCTGTACATACACCTCGATTCTGCAATGCAAATACCAAACAGTTTCATTAATTATTAATATTATTAATTATTATTATTTATGCTTGACTTAGTCTTCAACAGCATTATGAAATAAACTTTTATACTCCAGGTTGAACTGTTGTAGGTTTCGCTCCTTCTTCCAGTACTCGCTTCAAGAATATACTGACGAAATGTGTAGTCTTTCTTTTCATAGACATTCTTCAATCTATACACCTTGGCCTCTTTAGAGTAATAGCACATCATCTTGTTGGTACCATCACTCCTCTGCAGTAACAGGTAAACATTTCAAAATGTCATTTTCTATAACTATTATTGATTGTTATGTCTTATCAGTAGTATCACCTTTGGCATATTTTCGACCGGTGTTGTAATTGTGGTCGATGATGGCTAGCTTCACTCTAGCATTGTATCCATCTGGATCAAAATCCAACCTCTTTGGTGCATAGACTAAAATGAGGCTATGAAGGTTTTCCAGGGAGCCTGTGTGGAGACCATGATTGAGCATACGCAGTGATGAGATAATTCTGGAGTTGTGCAAGGTGTTTAATAGCACTTGATGTGCAGGTGAACCCAGTTGCAGCCACATGATTTTTTCGCTGAATCTCTCTAGAACATACAATCAGTGATGTTTTTGTAACAAGGATATTCCCAAAAATTTGTAAGTGTATACAAAATTATTATTTTTTTTTTTTTTTAATCTCACAGGTCTAGTGGCTCATGATGACATCTTGTGAATCTAGAGTGTCCTTCGAACTCTTCATGGACATTTACCACATGGCAAGACATACTTTGTACCATTTCCACCAACAAATCTGCGTTGCCATGGCAGTTTTGCGCTGACCACGATATATGGTTCTTTATCTCTGGTAACCATGGTATGAGCTCTTTCTGCTGTTTCAATTTACAAGCTTCTTTCAGTCTCTTGATGAAGTTTTTCGCCCAGTGCCAGATGTCCTACAACAATTCACAATTTTGAGGTACATAGTAACAACTTATAGTAGAGCTAGCATCTGCTACATGATAACTAACAAGGTTGTGTGTCATGAGCTCATGGTTTCTCATGTGGGCTGGCTATGCCGAGGTGCCCATCTGTTGTCATCACAGCGATGTCCATTTCAGCTTTTGCTTCCTCCATTAGCTGAACAAATGTCTCCTTCTCAGCAGCTGTCGATGAGGAGACTGTGGCACATTCTGTAGTTCTAGAGTGAGTTGCAAGGCCAGTATCCTAAACAAGTACATGATAACACATAGTAAGTGATTTAGTAACCATACATGGACAGATGTATACACAAACATGGCTAAAAATGATGTATGCAATTCAATTTATTTTGTTACAAGCTCTTACTGGCTGTTTGTTGGGATGTGACTCCAAACAATATTGTAGTCACCTCCAAGTTTTTAAGCTGTGTTTGATATTTTTTTATACTATCATCCATTGTTAATAACCAGAAGGTTTAGTGGACTTACTATATCCATGAATGTGTAGGTACAGTATCTTGCACTGTGACCAGGGCTGTCAAATCTTCCATCTCCAGCTAGATTTATGCCTGAGTCTGTGAAAAATGACAAATTATAATGATTCTTGATTCTAGACTACAATAATGAGGACTGCAACTAATTCAGTCCTGGAAGCACCTTGGGGGACAATGCTAGCAAAAGGCTGTTCATGTAAACTTGAGTGCCATCGAAAAATTATAATAAATAATAAAATTCTTCTTGTACGAGTCTATGTAAACCACGCTTTAGATGAAATAAATCCGAATGTATGAAACTATTTGCTCTACCTCTGCTGTTTACCAAAACTTTGGCCACCGTCATTGTCTCTCTGTAAAACTCATCTATCACAGGTATTAGAACACTCCTCTGGTAGATGTTAAAATTTGTTTTTGAAAGCATTTTCAAGTTCATCACCTGAAATGGCTTTTGCATTTGGTTGTGCGTAGTACCTCTATAAAGAGAATCAAGACAAAGAATGACTTTTGTCACAAAAAAATTGAAGCATATTACTAGGCAAACATACAATGCTCAAAACAGATTTTATCTATTTATTTGTAGGTAAAATTCCAAAACTATCAATTGGCACACTCACGACAAGAGAATGGATGCAGTCAGCAATACATTGCCAGCAAACTTGCGCCCTAATGCAGGCTGTGACGTCCAAGTAAAGGGAGTCTTGCAAAGGTGACATTCAGCTTTAGCAATCACACAGGAGCCCATTTCACGGAGTTTAAACTGGCCAAGGGGAGGGGAAGCGACATTCCTTGCAGGAAACCTATATTTATTTCGAAATTGTAAATGACGCTGTGCATAGTAATCAGGGCATTAGCAACATACTATGACTTTAGTCTGATCGCCAAACTTCTCAGTTTTTAAATTACATATTCTTACTTGGCTTAGCAGATCCCGTAATGAGGAAGTGAATACAATCCACTTTGGCTCACTAATCAAACATGTGTCTTCACTGATGGGCGCAGCTGAATCTATAAGCATGGGAATGTTTTTTGCGCTTTGCTGGTGTGTTTGCATACTCAAAATTTTTATTTATCCGTACATCATTAATCGAAAACACAATTGAGTTCGAGTTTGAATTTTTGAAGACGCGGTCACAAACTTGGCATTTACCATGTTTCTGCTACAAACTGGGGGAGTTGTTCAATGACATACCCTCAATTTCAAAACCCGCATCAGAATCGTCTTCAGCATTGCCAGAAAGCCTGTCTTCTCCATCATCGACCGAAGTTGTACCATCTGCATAATTATGCTCCGCTGGTACACATGTAGTGCCATCCAAGCAGGTTTGGCTGGATGAAGAAGAAGCCTCCCAGTCGGTCTGGCAGCTCTGCAGTAATTTTCATCGTGTCATACATGGTTACTGTTTAACAGTTCTTGCTAATAACAAGCGAAATTTTCATTTCAATACAAAAAGCATCCCACACCATAAAACAGCCAACAAAATGAGCATCTATCAACAACTAGTAATTTTCTACAATTCTATTGGAATAGATGGAAGATAGTAGAGGGCTAAACAGGTTGCAACTTTAACAAACATGCAATAGCACAACTTACTACAGATCTGACAGTAACAGATTTTATCTGCTCAACAGTAGAAGACTCAGAGATGCTGGTCTAAGAAAATACAACTCATATGCCTCAATATCAAAAACAGGAGAGGCAGAATTATTTATATGCAAACATGTTAGTATAACATTTAGCACGTGTCTTATCTACATTGCAGATGCACACCTTGTCACACCGACCTGCACAGCTGAGAAACTGTGGTCAACCACAACCTCTTGAAAGTCTTGTACTGCAGGGACAGCCGGAGTTATGAGGAAGCGAGGAGAATGATCTACTGAGGATGTAGAGCTCTAATAGGAGAATGCAAACAAAAAATTATTTTCAATTCTGTTTTTGTATATTTATTTCAACATCCATTAGCATCAAATTAGACCAGATAACTGGCGCCAGCCAGAACCCCTGGTTTAACCCAGCTAACAATCCAACTCCACATCAAGCAGGATGTCACAAGCGAATTGTTGCAACAATCTGTTTGATGAAAAGTCATTTACGCTGTTATGTTACAAGCTGGCTGGCATACTGCATAGAAGTGTTAAGGATTGAAAGGTACATACGCCAATTAACTTGCTTCCAGGTTAAAACAACGTGAAAATATTTAATATACATACATTATGGTGCTGCTATACTATTACTATAACACTTATTTATTGCATAGTTGTATTAATATTTTCAATTATTCAAAATTGAACTATTACAAATAAAATAAATAATATTCAGCAACAACAATTAGCTACTAGTAAAACCATTCTATTTTATAATGTTATCATCTGCTCAAAATAGTACATATCAATCAATAACAGAAGATCATTCATTATGATTAAAACCATCTTCCTGAGTTTGTTTATTGTCACCTTATTGCACTACTGTGTTTGTTTGTTATACACTATTTATCATAATATTGTTGTTTAGTTATATTAATTATTCT
The DNA here is from genome assembly GCA_945261195.1 of Cryptosula pallasiana. Lineage (NCBI taxonomy): Eukaryota > Metazoa > Bryozoa > Gymnolaemata > Cheilostomatida > Cryptosulidae > Cryptosula > Cryptosula pallasiana. Next base: position 24,548 of record CALYOO010000015.1, on the reverse strand, counting down.
TATTATTATTATGTATTAATTATTCATCTTTGATGATTATCATCATTATTTGTAAATATTATTATTACCACAATTATCATACTACCTCATAATAATAATTAATATTATTTATTTACGTCTCAGGTACTGCCAGGAAGTTTGAAAATTAACCTACGCTATAATAGAATAATCAAAAAAATTAATAATAATAATGGTAATTATTATTATTATAATAATAAATAGCTTAATAATAATAATAATGATTAGTATTTTCTTTTGCATTTATTGTATTTGTTTATTAAAACTTTAGCAATAAATATAATAATTATTTAATAACTTTTATAATTATAATAATATTATTAGTAAAATAATAATAAAAATTATTAATTGCAATAATAGAAACTGTTATAATTATTTATGAACTATTATTAATTTACTGCATTGTTAATTTTATTAAACAACATTTTTTATTATTTATAATATTATTATACTACTAAATAATAATATTGTTATTATAATTATTATTCGTTCGTTGCTATACCAACAACAACCTACCAATGCAGCTTTTTGCTGTGCTCGATGAGCGTCTCCCTGCACGGGTTGTTCTTTTATCGGACACCGGTAGTTCTCCTTGGCGGACTCTATACCGTGTTTCATTGCCATAGCAATAGCTCTCAAGTTGTGAGAGGGAAAAGTGTTTTTCACAAACAACGTAGTGTGAAGACTTGCATATGTCTTCAAATGTCAAATCAGCTCTCCTAGATCTGTTTAACCACAGCTTGGCTACCTCTGGTTGCCTGTGAACGGGTACCCTGAAGAACTTTACACCCTTGTCCACCCTGTTGTTGCTGTTACAAGATGCAAACAGGAACACTACCATGATAACTTGGTAAATCAATTGTAGGAAAGAACAATAATAATGCTATTTCAATCGGCAGTTCGATGAAGAATGACCCGTTACGCATTTTTCTTGCTCATCAGTAGGCCGCCGCAGTGAATGACGCTCAAACACCCAAATATTTTCCAAATTTGACACCTATAGATCACTTGTTCTCAGTTCACAGCAGCTTATAGCAAACAAAAAATATATCAAAAATTATTTCTAAACTAAAACTATCATTTAAATATAACTTGCACTTATTCCATTACTACCCCTTTAATAGAAATAGTCTAAGTGCAGAAATCAAAGTGTGGTCAGCCGTTTCCAGCGCTATTTTATATAAGGACAACTCCACTGGAGCCAAATTTCACAAATGGTCATATAAGTCATCATTGGCTGAAATAGTTTTTACTCATTTATTCAATATTTGTACCGTAAAATGAATTTATTTTTGCAGTAATACCTCTGTGAACATGTTTTGTTGCAATCTAGCAAAAAAAATTATTTTATTCAGTGGAATTTTGGAGTAAAATTTGTTTAAAACCTTTAACCGTCACTGGAGCCTTCACTGGAGCCAGGAGTCATCTCCCCTTCGGATGAAGACCTCTATATCGAGCGGTACCGTATATTGATAAGCTTGCCGATACGTTAACTAATGATTATGTGCCCTATAATGCTAAAACGTTCGTTTTCATTCCAGTGACTTTACGTGATCTTTCGTAATGGTATGCAGGGCGCACAGTCGCGTTATTTACCATCCATGTGAGAGACAACCGAAGTGCCACTTGGTTTTGCGGCAAAAACGTAATAATAATAAAACTAATGGAATGTTTGTTATTTATTTTTAACTAGTATTTATTATTATTATTATTATAATTATTATTATTATTGTTATTGTTGTTATTGTTGCTGTTGTTGCTGTTGCTGCTGCTGCTGCTGCTGCTGCTGCTGTTGTTGTCGTTGTTGTTGTTATTGTTATTCATAAATGTCTGACTGAATAACAAAAACTTGTTGTAGACTACTCTAAAATGAACTATAAACAATGTGAAAAAGTAGTATGCTCATTTTGAAAAAAAATAATTGATTTCATCGGTACAGTAAGAAATAATTATTTTTATGGAATATTTAATGTTATTATTATTTAAACTACTTTGAGATTATAATTATATGAATAAATTTTGGCTATTACTTATATTTAAAGTTGTTATTTATTTATTTAAAATTTGATATGAAAGTCGAATGGTATAAGAAAAATAGTTTATAATTTCTGTTTTTTAATAATACAAGTGCTAATATAAGCACTATATTTCGGCCCTTATTACTTAGCTTACATTAAAATTTTTTGTTTAAAATTCCCATTGGGCTAGGAGACATCCTGAGCTTTCAGATGAGTGGTTGTTTTAAGCTGTACCTTGTCAATTTGCAGAGTTATTAGCTGTTGAAATAGAGCCTTTTCTCTATAAGTTATAGTGTAATCACTCAAGCATTTGGCTCCAGAGGGTCACGTGACAATGGGAGTTGGCCACACTTTGATTTCTGCACTTAGGAAATAGTTACGATTAGCTTGTGAGCTGCTATAGTAGTTTATGTTTCCGCTCCGAACAACCAATGCAATATGGGCGCCATGGATGACTTCCCATTGGCCAAAATTGGCTACACCCCGTTCTGGTTTCTGGCAATCCTGGTATATTTCATCCATGGATTCGTTGCACAGCTAAGCCGGGTGCACAGTTGTTTTGCGCAATATCTATAATTGCTTACCCTTTCGGCCTACCCTGGCGTCTCGGCCCCAAATCATCCGCTTACTGGTTACCCGATAGGTTTTACATGGAGCTTGCAAGGCGCTTTTTGTTGAACCGGAGTTGTCTTTCTAAGAAATGCAACAAGCCTCAAATTTTATTATAGTTGATGCATGTAGGGTGCCAGCTGTATGCATTACATCATGCAGACTTGCCAACTGTCACGCATTGGGCGTGAGAAACACGCATTTCCCTGTTTCTCACTCTCTCACGCACGTCTCACGCATTTCCCCTGTTGTTGAGGAAAAAAAATTTCTGTTTTTAGTTATTATTAATAAAATAACAATTAATATTATTAAATATTATACTAAAATTTTTTGTATTGATATTTCCCCTACATGACACAGATTATTGTAATGCATGAAACTTTAAATAAATTTTGTTCTGTTGCTAATCATACTTTTTTTTATTCATTATTCTTTCGTTGTTGGAGTATAGGAGCAGATCTCTGTCATGGAGTCTAAGGAGAAGGTTTTCGTGGTTCCAGGTGGACTTGAAGTAGGCACCATTTACCATGAGAACCTGTGAGGTACCGGGGAAGTACCTTTGTGTGCACCAAGTGCTTATAATCTTTAGGATTCATTGTGTGGTATGTTGATTATTTATCGGATTTCCTGGTCCCTGCTGGTACCTTTTTATGCGCACCAGGTGTTTTGAATACTTTGGTTGATGGGCTAACACTCACTCAAGCTCTTATACTAGAATACTGCGCAATTCACAGCTCACTGCTCTATAAGGCAACCAGCTCTGACGACCTACTAGGTCTGGCAGCACCGGTGTTGGACAACGAGTAGTAGGCTAGAGGCAGACTTGTCTGACAGACTCCTGCCTATCACGGCCTTCCTTCTAGCAGCTATGCAGAAGGGCGGACGCTGAGACGGCCGAGCTGGCAGCAAGCTTGTCTGGACAGACAACTCTGCTACCTAGAGGCGGTGCAGGTGTGCTACCAGGGCGACTAGAGACGTCACAACAAAATCCTGCACAACAGTACTACTGTTATTAATTTACTATTTTTGTAGAGACACCTTGCCAGACAGACCTGATTAATTAATATAATAATTATAATATCAACAACAAATCATCAACAACAACAATGATGATGTGGTTGTTATTATTATTATTGTTATTGTTATTGTTATTGTTATTGTTATTGTTATTGTTATTGTTATTATTATTATTATTATTATTATTATTATTATTATTATTATTATTATTATTATTATTATTATTATTATTATTATTATTATTATTATTATTATTATTATTATTATTATTATTATTATTATTATTATTATTATTATTATTATTATTATTATTATTATTATTATTATTATTATTATTATTATTATTATTATTATTATTATTATTATTATTATTATTATTATTATTATTATTATTATTATTATTATTATTATTATTATTATTATTATTATTATTATTATTATTATTATTATTATTATTATTATTATTATTATTATTATTATTATTATTATTATTATTATTATTATTATTGTAGTGTAACTCACCAATATGTTTAAGTATGTCTGTCGTTAGTCCTTCGGCTTTCTAACGTCCTCACTCTCCTCCTATTCTCTCCAAGTCTGCTGTACCTTCTCGCGTGCTCCCAAGGTTCTCCTGCGCATGTCTGCTGGCCTCAACCTTCACCTTCCGGCAACCTTGACCGTGGGATACGCCACATCCTCTTTTCTTTATCCTTTCTTTTCCTTAGCTTCCGCTCTCCTATACTTTTACTCTCCTCTGCACTTACGTCCACCACTATCCTGTCATTTTATCCCTTCTGTTAGTCTCCTCATATGTATTTATTGTCTCTGTCCCTTCTTTCATTTTTTTTTTTCTATTCTGTTTTTTTTCTTTTTTCTTTGTAGAGCCTGTCTATCCGACGTGGACGTCAACCCTCACGTCTCTACTTTTCATCCGAGGTTTTTCGGTCTCCCTTGCATCTCTGTCTCTGAATGTTATTTCCCTCCTCCTGGTCTTTGTCCTTTCCCGCTCTTTCTGATCTATCCTTCTTTCAGCCTCTTCTCTGCTCTTTCTTATCGTATCCAGATCCCTCCTATACTGTTCCTCACTTTCCTGCGACTCCTCGGTTAATTGTTTCTCGATCCTCTCTCCGATTTCCTTTTCCCTCTTTCTTCTTGCTACCCTGGCTTGTCTTCTATCCTCCTCCTCCTTTCTAGCCAGCTTTGCGATAGCCTCTGCCTCAGCCTCCTCAGTATCCACAGCGTCTTCCTCATGCTTATCCTCAACTATACGTCTATCCTCCCTTGTCACGTTTATCTCTAAAGTTCCTTTTCTCTCTATCGGCTCCTGCTCGCTAACCACTCTCCTTTTCTCTATCCTGCTCCTCAGATCCGTACCTCTAACTCCCTGCCTCCTTTCTATAAACTCTCCTATGACCCTCGACATATCCTCTGCGAACTCTGCCGTAGGATGTGCTTCGTCAGCCAACCTCTCCTTATTAAAAAAGAGCGTTCCTCTTCCTGACCTACCAAATGTCCTGGCCACAATCGCAGGGGTCCCCTCTCCTTTCTTTGCGTTCAACTCACAGAACTCACAGATGTAGTGGTTCATTCTCTGGATGAATGACCACTGCTCGTACGGCATAGAGCGTACCGGGTACATAGGACATAGAATAACTCCTCCGATCCTAGATACCTGCTCCAAGTCCCTCCTGTACATATCTAGCCATGGTCCCGTCGTCTCACTCTGGCCACGTTGGACAAGTCTGGTATCCCAGAGATGACCAGCTTCGTCTCCGCTTCCAACTCACCTATCCTCTTCTCCATACTATACAACGTTCCCCCTGGGTAGCTCACCATCTCTATACCATCGATCCTTAGGTGCCTTACTATACTGTTACCAACCACGACTATCCTTCCTGCCATCTCTTTGCTATCCAGTTCTCTACTACCTACAACAAAAGCCAATTAATGGTACAAAAAATTGGGATCCCTCCACTCCTTCGCAATCCCACTCGTCCCGGTATACGGTTAAGGCACCCCTCGTTTTTTGTCTACCCCTCCGTCGTCTGGTGGTCTGACACTTACTGCCTGTGACGGCTCGCCTTCTATTGATGTTTCAACCCGCCGCTGTAAATGTGCCCTTGATCGTCTCAACAGCCGACCATTTATCTCCACCCAATAGCTATCCGGTTCTTCCGCCTCATACCGAACAATCCCTGGCTTACTTTGTTCCTTAGAGTCTGTCTTGATCCAGACTAGGGCTCCTTCTCCCAGTTCAGCCAGTGAGCTGACCGTGCGACCTTTATCAAAGTCCCGCTTCTGTCTATCTTTCAACCTGCGATCTCTCGCTGCAATGTCGCTTTGGCCTTCGTTCCTCATGTCCATGCTCGGGATGCCATTCCTCAGTTTCTTCCCCATGATGAGTGCATCCAGCCTATATAGGCTCTCAAGTGGGGTCGTCTGGTAGGCTAGAAGGTCCATGTTCTTATTTTCCTCCTTCTTCCACATGGACTTCACTGTCTCGACACCTCTTTCTGCTAGTCCATTACTCTGGTGGTAGTGGGGACTGCTTGTCTCATGAGCTATCGAAAGTTCCTCCATCAGGGCCCTCCATTCCTTCGAGATGTAACAAGGCCCATTGTCTGACCTTATTCGCCTTGGGGCTCCGTATCGTGCTATGACAGGGCGAAATTTCTTGACGACGTGTTCTCCTGTCTGACTTCCCATCTACACAACCTCTATCCATCTCGAGAAATAATTTATAAACAGAGCATAGCTTTTCCTTCAAACTCAAACAGGTCTGTGGCGATCTCTTCCCATGGTTTTTCTGGCAATTCACTTGTTTTCAATGGTTGGTGTTGCATCCGTTGGTTCTTGGTGCATGCATTGCAGCTCTCTACCATCTCCTTCACTTCCTTGTTCAACGCTGGCCACCAGACCGTGTCTCTACTCCTCCTAGTCGTCCTAACTATACCTTGATGACCACTGTGTAGCCCGATAAGCATCTTCCGTCTCATCCCCAATGAGATGTATATCCTGGAGTTCATCAGCACCAAACCATGTACTATACTTAAACTATCCACATTTGTTTGGACTTTCTTCACTTCTGGGAAGGTGTCCTTGGCCATTCCCCTTCTATTCCACGCACTATGTCCTGGTAATCCCTATCCTTCTCCGCAGTCTTCCTAACCTCCTCAATACTAACGTCAGTAATAGAGTTGATGTATATCTCGGCATGGCTCTCCACCCGCTGTATCTTTGCCATCTCTCCGACCGTGGGAGGCCTCGAGAGTAGGTCCGCTATAGACTTACCCGTACCGGGAGTGTGGAAGATGGTGTAGTCATAACGCATCAGCCTCATCTTGAACCTCTGGACCCTCAGCGGTAAATCGAACAAGTCCTTGCTCCCCAACAGCGGAATTAAAGGCTTATGGTGCGTCTCTATTTCAAAGGTCCTACCCACCAAATAGAAATCAAACTTTTCACAGGCCCACGTAATCGCCAGCGCCTCTTTCTTTATTTGCCCATATCTCATTTCTGTTTCTGTCATCTTCCTCGAAGCGTATGCAACGGGCTGCCACATTCCCTCTGCCAATTCTTGGAGCAGGGCTGCCCCCAGTGAGTGTGCACTTGCATCCGCCGTGACCCTATGTCTCCCATTGTAGTCAAACAACGCCAAGACTGGTGACCTTGTAATTGCATCCTTAACTTTATCAAAGCTAACTTGCTGTCTATTCGTCCAACACCAATCGTTTTTTTTTCTCTCGAGGTCCCTCAGTGGTACCTCCAGCTCCGACAATAGTGGGCTAAACCTACCCAAATAGTTAACCATAGCCAGGAATCTCTTCCAACTCCTCAAACCCGTGGGCGCTGGCATCTCCCTCATCGCTTTCTCTTTATCCAGGTCTATTCTTATTCCCTCTCCATTGAGATGTCCCAGGAACTTCACCTCCTTCACTCCAAACTCACACTTGTCTTTATTCAATGTCATTCCAGATCTCTCTATTGCCACGAGTACCGCCTCTAGCCGCCTGTCATGTTTTACCTTAGTTCTCCCTCCACCAGTATGTCATCCATCATACACACTACACCCTTTCTATCCCCCACTATTTTATTCATTTGTCGCAGGAAAAATTATGGCACCGCCGATATTTCAAAGGGCATCTTGCAATACTGGTATCTCCCAAATGGCGTGATAAATGTTGTGTACTCTCTCGACTCCTCATCCAGTCTTATCTGCCAAAACCCCGAATTTGCATCCATTTTGCTGAGGTATTTACTCCTTTCCAATGACGCTATAGTGTCCTCTAATTGCGGCACGGGAAAGTGCTCTCTCCTGACGCTCTTATTTAGTTTTGTCAAGTCTACACAGTCTCACTTTGCCATTGGATTTCGGCGCTACCACCATGCCCGAACACCAAGTTGTAGGCCTCTCTATGTTCTTTATTACCCCCAGGGCCTCCATTCTATCCAATTCCTGTCTTGTCGCCTCTCTCATTTCTATAGGAACCCTCCGCGGCACGTTAAGACACAGAGGCTGAGCGTCATCTTTCAAGTTGATTTTGAAGACGTCCGGCAACACTCCTAGGTTGGCAAAAACCTTAGGGTATTTAATCTCCAGTGGGGACCTCACCGTGCAGATGGTCCTAACTATCTTGAGTTTATGGACTTACCCAACAGGTTATTTCTTGCCCCTCTCATCACATACGCCGTATTTGCGATCTCCTGACCCCACGCAGCTATCATGTTTATTTTTACTTTGCCAATGACATCAAGTAAACTTCCGTCAGCTCTGGTAAATTTCCTTCCAGTCTTCTCGATCTCCTTCCCTATCCTCTCCGCCATTTTCGTCATTATTACTGACACGTCTGCTCCTGTGTCAACCAGGAACTTAACCCTCTTTGTTTCGCAGCGTAGCTCTATCTCAAACTCACTACCCTTTCAGTTTGTTCTCTTTGATAGTCGTAATGATTCCTCGGAGTCGCTGCAGTTCCCACTTACCGCGTTAACTATCTTTTTCCTACCGCTATCCGTGTTCTGCCTCTTTCGACTACAATCTTTGACAAAATGGGGCCCTCCACATTCGAAGCACCCTCCTGACTTTGGACCCCTCTCTTCCCTGCTGTTTTTTTGGCAGTGCCTCATTAGGTGGTCTCCTCCACAAGTGAAGCACCCTCTTCCTCGGGTTCCTACACCTCTGAAACTTCCTCGTCCTCTAAAACCACCATTACTGCTGTATCCTCTCCTATACTGGCCATCTCCCCTCCTGAAGTCACCAACTCTATCTATCAACTCGGGTTCTTTTGACTCGTGACACTTGCCCTCTGTTTGATCCATCACTCTATCAATTTCTGGTCGCACCCTACTACTACTGTCCTCTCCCCTTGCCATGATCCTCGACGCCGTCCTTGCTGCTTCATACCTAAGGCATACAGACTTCACCTTGTCTGGGTTCAGGTCTTTCTTCCCCAGCATTTCGACCCGCACTTTCTCGTCATTCATCCCTTTTATTGTTATCTGAACAATCATATCATCCAAAAGAGCCCCCCAGCGACAGGTCTTCGCCGATCTCTATGAACTTGTCTATCCCTTCAGTTGGCCTCTGCTCTATACTAAGGTATATATGCCTTGTAGCTACAATGTTCTCCATCTTCTCAAAATGCTTTGTAAATTCCCCCTTTAAATGTTTGTATTGCAGCTGATCCACTTCCATATCCCACGTTTCAAAAATATCCAATCGTACCTCACCCATACTATCCAATAACATTGCCGCCTTCCTCTGTTCAACATCATGTCTCTCACTTCTGAATCTATCCTCCTTGTTTTTCTTCCCTTTTCCACCTGCACTCAGCTCACTATACTTCAAACCAGCTCCTATCACAGCTATTTCGAATCTGCTCAAAAATTTGTTTCATCCTTCCAGCTCCGCTCCATGCTCTACCTCGAACTTGGGTGTTCTTACCCCTTTGCATAATTTACTACTATCCATAATAATAATTTTTTGTTTGTTTTTACTATTAATAATCTCAATCACTAACTTTAATACACTTATTATTGTTATCCTCTTCCGCGTTCACTTCTGACACCATGTAGTGTAACTCACCAATATGTTTAAGTATGTCTGTCATTAGTCCTTTGGCTTTCTAACGTCCCCACTCTCCTCCTATTCCCGCCAAGTCTGCTGTACCTTCTCGTGTGCTCCCAATTTTCTCCTGCGCATGTCCGCTGGCCTCAACCTTCACCTTCCGGCAACCTTGACCGTGGGATACGCCACAATTATTATTATTATTATTCTTATTATTATTATGGTTATTGTTATTATTATTATTATTATGTATATCATAAAATAATCAAATCACGGTAAGTAACTAACTTACTAATACTCAACATTTGTGAGCCCGATATAGCTTTCCGAGGGTAAGTGCACTCAAAAGTGGAGAGTCCGGACCAAATCGGGGAACTTATCATGTATGATTAAGTTTCCTACGGTGACATTTATAGTTGCAAGCAGTTCATTTAGATTTTAGATGAAAAAAGAAAACATGTCCACCTAAATTCTTTCTTAAATGAGTATTGTTTTAGTAATATAATGGCTATTATTCTTTTTAAAAACTGCTAACTGTAGAGTGTACCGAAAAGGAAATTAGCGAAAGGGGAGATAACTGAAGGGCGCGGACACACGAGGTATAAGGCAGCTAGTGAAAGGACGTGTTTTGGTGCTGCTTAATGTCGAACACTAGACTTATCTACTGGCACAAGCTCAAAGCATACGGTAAGCCTCTACGCTTCACATGGTGTCAGAAGTAGGATTGTTCCAGTGAAAATAAAAGTCGATTGACTTTTCTCATTGATAAGTATAATAATAATTGCTGTTCTTTGACCTTGTTGTTGAAATTGATGTTGAATTTGACTGAATTGGACATCGATGATAATAATAATCAATATTAAAATAAGAATTACAATAAGGAACATTATCACAGGGAGTTGGTTGAATCCCAGATGGTGATCGCGAGTGATTGCAGTTGATAGGACAGACCTAAGCTGTTGTTAGCGATTATTGATTGATAGGAATGGATTCAGAAACAAAAACCGATAGGTTTGTCAAGCCTTTGAACTTCTCAGCCGGTAATTTGGCTTTTGCGTGGAAGGTTTTCAAAAGTCAGTTTGCAATTTACCAAGTCGCAGAGGTGTTGCAAATCCCTAGTGATTCGAATACTTTGATTTGCAAATACTTGATTTGTGAATTGATTTGCAGTCTATTCAGCTTATTCAATGATTTCAAATAATTGACTTGAACATCAGTTGATTTGAATTGATTTGATTTGTGTCTTAAAAAAAAGTGATTTGAAAAATGGGGATTTCAAATCAAATCAAGTCACTAATTTTTTATAGTTTTCGCATTTTATACTAAAATAATGATAAACAATGGCATTAACGATAAAGTATCGTTGATGTAGCGGTGTCTTCAGACAAATGTATAAAAAATCACTAATAATAACAGCTGTTAATTGGCCCCTTAGACTTATGTTGTAAGGGGAAATGTTCTACCACCCCCATTGCTAAGATACTATGATTCACAGTCTACAAAAACAACGATCCAACCAGCTCAGCGGAAGCAAACCGTAACTACCACAATAATAATAATGATCACGAGTAAACCATTATTATTATTATAATTATTATTATATTATTTCAATCAAATCTTAACTGCAGAACTCAATTGCTGGAATATTGTTGTGCTGAATTAATTTTATTGTATAAATGAATGCTTATTACAGAAAAAATGCAATCCATTCACTCAATTCATTATTTTTGATTTTCGTCCACTAATTACTTTTCTTTTTTTTGAGTTAATGAAAGTTATAATAATAATAAATAATAGTTATATCATATTTTTATGATTGATGATAGATAGATAAATCAGAAGCAGTATGAATAAAATGTTATAATTATTGTTGATAATCAAAATAATGGTATTAACTTAATTATTATTACCACTATTATTGTAAAATCTTTGTCATCAATTTTTTCATTTCATAAAAAAAAATTGTCATTGCAAACTAAGTAATAAATAATAGTAATAACAATATTTAATCATTATAACAACTGATAATATTATCAGTTAGTCTGTTTATATTATAATATTTTTTTGCTGTTATTTTTATTATAGATTACCACCATACTACATTATTATTATCTATTATCATTAATAATTATTGTTATTTATGAACATTAAATATTGTTATTATTAGTTATTATTATTGTTTATTATTATTTTTAATTATTATCAATTATTATTAATTATTGTCAATTCAATTACCATTAATTATTATTAGTCAACTATTGTTAATTGTCATCATTATTAGCAATTGATCATTGTTAGTTATTATTATTATTAATTATTGTTTTATTAATATTGTGATTATTAATAACCATTATCCATCCTTCAAACACTGTTTTCATTTGCTGTTTGTTTTTACCAATGCAACTTTTAGCAGTTGAGAATCATTTCTATATCTGACAACTTTGTTAAGATGAAGAATTAATCATTATATTGATTTTAACAAATTCAAACAGAAGGTTTTTCATAACAAAAAGCCTTTTGATGAAAAATTGTTGCTGTTCTTTTTTAAATCAGGTTCAAATATGGAAACTTTTTTTGCGTATCAACTATTATTTACAAGTTATTAATAGCAATAATGTAAGCGATATTTTCAATTATGTTATTAAACCAGTTCAATATTTTGATAAATATAATTTTTCTGTTCAGAGACCAAGAGCTTATCACTTGTTACCCCTAATTGCAATGGGTTATTAAAATAAATGATGTACCAATCAATCGCGATACAATAATTTATTTAGCAAGCATGGTGAAAGAATTCTAATCAGTATCACTGATGGACATTTGTGTTTCCATCTAAATTTACTTTTGCTCCATGTGTATGCTTTGAGTGGCAACTTGTTATTAAATTTTCAGGCTTTACTAGAAATTTTATTTGACAATCGCATTAAGCTAAAACTGGTGTGTAACAATCAGAAGCTTACCATGATGGTGGGTGATACGTGCACACAATTTTTGTAAACATTTGCGGAATTAATGTGTGAAAAAGTTGTGTGAGAGTAACAAGGAAGACCATTCTATTACGGCCACACCAGCTGGATTAGAGAGATGCCACACGATAATCATGTGACGTCATGATGATGATCATAATCATGTGTAAGAAATACCAAAACCATTGATATGTTACCCTAATAATGCATTAACGACATGATATTTGTTATGTTGCACACATCTAATAATAATGAAATGAGCAATACTGTAATAACTATAATATCAGCTGACACTTTGATGCATCATAGAACAAAACCATTGCTGATCAGGGAAAATTAGTTCCTCAAAATGAAATCAGATTGTAAGCCATGACCGAGCCTTCTACAATAAATACATGGGTGTATGGTGACAACCAGTAGAGTGCTCCTCCCAGAGCTGCTTGAGTAAATGCTGGAGGTGTTACAGTACTTGGATAACATATGAGGGAGGCTACAAATTAGTTTGCACCACCAATATTGTTTAGGTAACGCTTATTTTCCTGATTTGCAAATCAATTTCAAATCATTTCAAATACTTGAAGTGATTTGAATTGTTTACATCGCAATTTGACTTGGATTTGATTTGCCACTGACCCAGTTAGGACTTGATTTGATTTGATCTTCAAGGTTCATGATTTGTACTTGAATTGATTTGCGAAAATGGTGATTTGCAACACCTCTGCCAAGTCGTGAAGAAAATTACAGATTTAACGGCTGATGAGCAGATTGCACACATGTTTATGGCTATGGGAAGTGATGCCGTTCCGGTCTACAACCAATTTACATTTGGCTCATCAGATTGTAAAACTTTGAAGAATTGTATCAGAATGTTTGATGCTTATTTTGAACCAGTGAAAAATGTTATTTTTGAACGATCAATTTTCAATAAAATGGTTCAAGAGCCTGGACAGTCAATTCACCAATCTATTGTCCGATTGCAAGTACAAGCGGAGAACTGTGAGTATGACACAATGAAAGATGACTTGGTGAGAGATCGCATTGTGGTAGGTGTTTCGGACACAGAACTCAGAAAATATCTTATAAACTTGCCAAAGTTAACTTTTCGAACATGCATTCAGAAAGCAAAACAGTATGTGGCTAATCAAAAGCAGATGGCTTTGATGAGTCATAGTGGAGCAGGTTTGAGGGACAGTGACTCCAATGGAAACCTCAATCTCATACAGCAAAAATCAGAGGGATGAGCAGCTAGTATAAGAGATTCGGGGTTCGGAAGAGTTGTACCAACAAAGAACTTGGACAGATGAGATGTGGTAAATGGAAACATTTTAAAGGAAGGTGTCCGGCAGAAAATTCCAAGTGCAACAAGTGCAAGTCCCTTGGCCACTGGGCCAAGATGTGTAAGGCAAAACCACAAGTAGCGGAAGTTGAAGAGGAAGAATATGACGATAGGATGAACAGTCTCTATCTAGGGTCAAGTTTGTTATGACTAGGGAAAGGAAAAAAAGAACACTACATAGACACTATAACCGAAACCGAAAAAGCATGGTATGTAAATATGGAAATGAATGCTGTTCCTGTTGAATTTAAGGTGGATACGGGTGCAGCTGTTACGGCAATTCCAGTTACTCTAGGCGAGACGCTTAATCTGGAACTCGAAAGATCAGATAAAGAACTGATGGGAGCTGGTAACACTCAGTTTGAGACAGTTGGACTCGCAACTGTAGAGCTGCGTTACAAAACAATGATACACTATGAAGAGGTATATGTAGTTAAGGGACTACTCCGGCCCCTATTAGGGAAGCCTACTATTAAGAGAATCAATCTGTTCACAGTTGTAGATGAAATTCTAAACCAGGAATAGAAGAGAAGATTTCCATCTTTATTCACTGGGCTGGGAACTATGTGTTCAGAAGTGAAAATTGAGCTGAAAGAGGGAATCAGTCCTTATGCTTAGGTGACACCGAGAAGAGTAGATGCTGCAAGGCGACAGCCATTGCAAGAAGAACTACTTAGAATGGAGAAACTCGGTGGCATTGAAAAAGTTGACGAGCCGACAGAATGGTGTGCCCCCTGTATAGTGGTACCTAAGAAAAACGGTAAGATTAGGGTCTGCATGGATTTCACGCGGTTGAACAAAGCAGTTAAAAGAGCGTATCACCCTTGCCGGCCACAGATGAAACGATTGCAGCATTAGGTCATTCAAAAGTGTTTACTAAATTGGATGCCAATAGCGGTTATTGGCAATTACGCCTTCTTGAGCAGTCTCAAAAGTTGACGGCATTTCTCACTCCTTTTTGGCGTTACGTATGTGAGAGACTTCCATTTGGAATAGCAAGTGCTCCTGAGATATTTCAAAGAGAGATGCAGAGGGCTTTGGAGGGTATTGGAGGCGTGGTTTGCCAGATGAATGATATTCTGGTTCATACTGAAGATGAACGAAGTCATGCCTGTAAGATCCATGAGGTCCTAAGCAGGTTAAAGCAAGCTGGAATTACATTAAACGACGAGAACTGCGAGTTTTTTTAGAGAAAGGTGACCTTTTTGGGCCATGTTATTGATGAAAATGGTATACATGCTGATCCGGAGAAGCTAGCTGCGATTAAAAGTTTTCCAACGCCGAACAATAGGAAAGTGCTTAAACTTTTTCGTGGAATGACTAATTACTTGGGGAAGTTAACTTCCAGTTTGGCAGCGGATACAGTAAATCTGAGAGCTTTAATAAAGGTAAAGGAGAATGAATGGATCTGGGATTCTCAAATAGAGAGAGATTTTAATACTGTACAGCTGAAACTGTCCTCGCCGCCTGTGTTAGCCCTGTTCAATTTGAAGCAGAGACCTGGCTGTCAACAGATGCTTCCTCCTTTGGGTTAGGGGCAGCTGTGTTTCAGAGGACAAATGAGGAGATGAAACCGATAGCACTGGCATCAAGAGCGATGTCAGATACAAAACAGAGATATGCGCAAATTGAGAAAGAGGCACTAGCAATTTGTTGGGCAGCAGAGAAATTTCACTATTATTTGGCTGGAAGAGAGTTCAGGATAGAAACTTATCACAAACTTCTAGTTTCAATAATGTCAGAAAAGAAGCTGTCCTAGCTTCCGCTTAGGGTGCAGAGGTTTCGATTGCGAATGATGCGGTTCTAGTATGAGGTCAAATATACCCCTGGAAGTAAATTGGTGGTTGCAGACACCTTGGGTAGAGCGCCAGTGAGTAGTAAGCAAGAGTCAGACCCAGAGCCTTTATTAGTTTAGGACATGAGTGAGGAACTTCCAATATCTTTGGCCCGAAGACGACTTCTTGTGACAGCCACAGAGTGTGACCTTATGGAGGTCAATTAATATCATATGTGCACAATGGCTGGCCAGATTATAAGGATCTACCTCAATATTTGACGATTTTTCATTTTTTTAGGGAACATCTGACGGTCGTTGGAGGAATTGTATTTTATTACAACAGGATGTTCATTCCCATTAGTGAAAGGAAAGAGTTCTGAGAGAGATACACCAGGGCCATCTCGGTGAAAACCGGTGCGCTCGACGAGCAAGGGAGGCAGTCTGGTGGCCAGGAATGTCGACGGACATTCAAGAAATGGTGAAGCGGTGTAGTGTTTATGTCAGGTACCGCAGAGTTTTGGCGGAACCAATGATTTCTTCACCTCTCATGGAGCGACCTTGGTTGAGACTGTCTATGGATTTTTGCACCTTGGAAGATGGAGATGATTATCTAGTTGTCTCCGATTATTACAGTTAGTTCATGATTGCTGAGAAGTGTATTCCAGCAAATGCTGCTGTTTTGTGTCAGAAGGTAAACAAAATACTCTGTTTGGTAGGAATCCCAAACACTATTGTTGCTGATAATGGCCCTCCATTTGTGTCAGAACTGTTTGCCAAGTTGACAAAAAATGGGATATCATTTATCGTACCAGTGCTCCAAGGAATCCCCAGTCCAATGGACAAGCTGAGAGAGCGGTGCAGACCTTCAAGAATTTGGCAATGAAGAACTCGGACATTTTGGCTGCGGTAATGTGTTACAATGATAGTCCGCTGCAGAATGGATACTCTCCAGCGCAATTGTTGAATGGGCGAGGGCTTAATTCAATGGGGTACCTTGTCAATAATCCGGTTGATGTGAAGAAGCTCAGATCGTATGGGGCTGAGTATCGAGGTAAACAAGCTCACAACTATAATGTTAGGCACAGAGTTAGTGAAAGAGAACCGATAATGGTGGGAACACCCGTAGTTCTGACTGATCCTGGGAAGAAACCTTGTACAACAGTGGTAACAGCGGCCTCTGATCAAAAGTTAGCTCTGAAAACAAATACAGGCGCCTTATTACGAAGGAACAGGAAGTTTGTGCAAGTGGGTGAGGATCAAGGAAAATATAGCTCTGCTCGACCGGACACATCAGATTCACCGCAACAATTGCGTGTCGTGTTAGATCAAGGACAGGAAACATCAACATCTCAACCACTTGTAACCAATAGCTCATGCATTGTGTCAGCATCGCCATTGAGTAAACAGAAAGCCTTGAGTGATGCGACAGCATCTCCAAAGGCAAACCAAACAGCCGAGTCGCCACCTAGGGTGGGCTACAATGCAGACAGCTCTCGTAAAAATCCTTCTCAGGGAGCATACAACAAATCAAATGGGCCATCTCCCCAGACCTCAAGGCAATCTTGATCAGGCAAAAATATCAAGCCCAGAGATAGACTAAACCTATAGTTTTTAACACATTCATAACCAGACTCTTTCTGTGGTTTTCGTGGTTTTTCGCTCATTTTTATTATTTTCTAGCGGCCCACTCGACGCAGCTACAACAATGAAACAAATACCAAAAGAACGATAAGATTCTCCTTATAAATTATATGGGCAAAATTATACGGGCAAACTGTAGCTCAGAACATATAGTGTATTACAAACACAGCTATGGTAATGTTCATGGTGATAATCTGTGTAACACACTTATTCAGACCTTCGACTAACTACCTACCTGAATTTCGATCAATTTCACGCAGAGTTTTATTATTTTTAAAATGATGATTTTTCTTCTCACTTGATTAGAAGTTACTAGACAATAATTTGGAATTTTTTTGTTTTTAGGTAATGAAGCGGGCATATGCCTAATATCTATGGGTTCACAATGTAGTTTACTGTGATATCTGTTATTTAAACGTTGATCTCCAAATAGACACTAAAAAAGAAGAATAAGGTATAGGAAAGCATTTGTTTGGAGCTTCTCGGGCTATCTTTCGCTTTTTTTCCCCACGATTATTACTTGATCCTTACATATTCCCCTTTTTCAGGAGATATTTGTTCTGGCGTTATGCAGAGACGAACAGCAACTAAAGGGAGTCCTTTGACCGAGAGAAATGTTTTGTCCAATGTCTATTATACCCAGCAGAGACCCAGACATTCTTGTAAGTTCTTTTTGCAATGCTTCCAAGAATAGGGTAGTGTTTGCAGGGTGCACATGTGTGGTTACTGCTTCATGATTAGATTCGCTGCATCTCTGCGATAAAGAAAGGACGCATAGATAGTTTTGATTATGCATCTCTAGTTTACCGATTAATTGTTGTCCCTTTTTTCAGCTCAACCAGAACCACCACACCTCTACTCGGTCTGCTCAGTTTAATATAAAGCAAGAGAATGCAATTTTACCATTTTAGTCAGTTTCTTTTGATTTTGTGACAAAATCTTTTTTGAAAAATGATAATTTTTTACTATGATGTTCTACGCTTCAACAAAAACCATATTTTTTGTTCCATAAGCGCTTATTTTTTAGGTTTTCTTCTTTGCAATACACTTATACCCTCTGTAATGATAATCATTTGAACATCTTTTAACACTAGTTGTTTGTCTTCAATAATAACGATTATTGTTTTTTGTATCAAACAAACTTAATATAAAGCGTATTTGGTAATTTATGAAAATTACAACTGCTTGATCTTATTTTGTAGCAGCTCTGGCACAAATTAAAAGAAACCTGTTTCTCCATTGACATTAGGTGTAACCAATTTACAGGCTCTAGTCAGCATGTGGCACTTGACAAGCGTCTAGAGTCAAGTTCAGTATATGGTGAGTTGATACACCTTGAATGTATGGCACTGTGGTTTTCACACCTCAATTTAGTTTTTGAAACACTCACAAACAAAACATAATGAAGTTTGTCTATTTATCAATGATTAAACAGCTCCGAAATAAATCAAGTAAAAACTTCAGACATGCTAGTTCAAATTGTATTATTCACTGGACCCACACTGTTGCAACTCCCATACAACTTTGATTGCTTTTATTCAATCAGATGAATGTAGTGATAGCTTTTCAATGCCAATCTAGGTTGAGAGTCTTCTATCGAGGGATTCGCCTTGACCTTGCGATGATGCTGTTCAACCCCAGTTGAATAGTCAAACTGGGAACTATAGAATTCCTCTGTTGAAAAAGGGTGAGGTGGGGTTTGCCTGAAAACTTCATTGTTTTCCCAGTTTGGATGAATGTTATCCTCTTCTTGTTTGTTCGCAATTCTGTGTTTATCGCCATCATCTCTCGTCGAATCGTCATACACCCAACACTCTAATATTCGCGTGTATTTTTTCATGTTGGCGCTAATTTCCAGATGTTGGAAAAATTACGCCTGCGATTGTTGGCGTACTCGATAGGTTTACCTTTGATAGGCAACTTCACATCCTTGTACAGTGAATGAATTGAGTCTCTCCATGGTGCATTAGCGACGATGCCTGTAATACCACTCCTGTTGCCTTGGACAACCATAGCTTCTATTAACAAAAACAAGTTTCAGAGACCCATGTAATACTCGCTACTGCCCGTCATGGTCAATTTGACTCAGCAGAAAAAGTCGAACCTGTCGGGTCTGATGATGGCGTATCTGGATCTCTCTACGGAAACGTGTGTCAGCTTCGCCCCGAAAAGTCCCACCTTCAAACTTGTCACCCTATGATCCACATTGCCGCTCCACTCACCGAAACATCAAACAACTTGCGCCTCTCTGAACCTATCGTCCTGGGAGCCGATTTTCTTCCCCTCTGGACTCGATCGGGGTGTACCATGCAAAGGACGTCCCTTCCAAGATCACCGAGCTCCTCCAGCCCAGTGGGCGTTGCTGGTTTTAAGATTGTTGGGACATACAACTATCGAATCCGTTGCTGGTCATACCAATCATATCTCGGCACCCGATTCACTCCTGATTCCATTTCCAGCTTGCATTTTGTAGTTCTTTGGGGAAATATTGACCCCCAGAATAACCTTTCAACCACTAAATGGTATGCGTTTGCCGTCGTCACTTGTTATAAGCACTTGGACAAGATCGCTATTCAGCCATGCCATGTCAGGGTAGTGCAGATTTTTAAATTTTAGGTACATCACGATATTTTTTCCCTAGCACCAGCACCACTCTAAGCAAACGCACCCTCGTACCGCCTACAATTCTCTTGTCGACAATGTTGGAATAGACATACAGGGAAGTTACGCCAAAATTTATGTTAGGGGCTGTGACATTGAGGTTTCTTAGTCAGAGATATTAAGTTTTTTTAGTCGTTTAGAGTTCAAAGATGAAGGTTATATCTTTGAAAAAACTCAACGTTGTTTCATGATCGTTGTTTGTCAGTAAACTTGTTTTGGACACTTTGTTGTAGGAAATGGCAAACTTCTTATCCAAGCCCATTTCACAAATCTTTTTCGCACAATTTCCTCCAACTCTTCTACACTCTCGTATTGTCTGTTGCTGACTAGTACATAGAATTTGCTGCCCTTACCGGAGACGGCCACTAGGTAAAACGCGCAACCTGAGGAAATGTTCAAACACTGGGGAATGCCCAATTGATTACGGGAATTTACGTACTTCGTCCATTGTTTTGTATGAACCTGCAATCATTCTTTTTCGGATTTCCCTAGTAATAAAAAGATTGCTCAGGCTGCGTGTTTTTACCTATTGTTTCCAGATATATTTTACCCTTGGTAAAGTTTTTCCAAACATTGGAATACAAATTATTTATCAAACTCACCTCCCATCTAACATTGATAATATCCAGATTTTTATACAGCCTCACAGTAAAATAGCAGTTGGTATTGCCTGGGAATTTGGCCCCATTATTTTTGCGAAGGTAAGGTCACTAGCATCGACATATGGCTGCCGTATGATTGTAAAACCTAGCATTTGCTCCTTATAAACTATTCATCCATCCAATCGTCGGACTTTTTTCCATAACTGGACCGCTCTATCAGTATCTGTTTCTTGCGGTCCCACGTTGCTATTCCCAAGATCTTTTCGATTCTGTAAGTCATTGGCGTTTTTACCTATTTCAAGTATTTTTCTTGAATTGTTCCCTTGATCTTTTCTTCAGCGAGATCTTTCTCATTGCCTTTGATAGAGTTTTTGTAGCTCAGAATGCTGGTGGTTATAAAGACCTCGATGGTCCAATTGGTAGTGTAACTTCTCTCAAATGCTTACCTTGCCTTACTAATTCTCATATAGTCTTTGACTTTCAACTTTGGCTCTTTAGCTGAGCTTTGCTCACTTCCTTCACAGACCAGATTCCACACACCTTCCTGGTTTTGAAAATTCATGCTGTTTGGTCTCATACCTATAGCCGTGTGAATAGTGTCATAGTACGAGCTGAACATCAGAGGCGAAATGTGGATACATCTGTCACTGTCTTTATACGTCAGATATTGGTAAATCTCTTTCAAAATCCTTTTGAAATGCTCCATCGAATCCTTTAGTGTCTCGATTTTGGTCCTGAAACGCTTGATTTTTCTCTCCTTCAGCTGGGTTTGGACGTGGTCATTGTCAAACTCTTTACTTTTATTCGATTGTCAGGCCTTGTAGTTTTCTCCATCCAGTATCTTTCTCTAACCTCTGGCTATAACTTGTTTTTCTTCGGAGGTGTGCAGCACAGCCCGTTTTCTTCTGAATATTGGACCCACAGCCGTTATCAAAAATGCTGAGTTGTCATTTTCTTCTTTTCAAGAGCGAACATCCATCAAACCGACTTAAAGCTGCTCTCCTATTCTGGCGACAATCATAAGGTGGCGTTTGAATTTTGTTGTCCCTTTTTTGGTAGCATGTAGGCATTCTCTTTGCTCAGCATTTTGCGATTTTGCAAGAATGTCTGTGACATTGGGAATAATGTCGCATTAAAGTTTTAGGGTGTCTACAGAAAGTTGTGAACTAAACATTCTGCGCGCAATTTTTAGGGAGTGTTGACTCACATTCGGACAGCAATATTACATTTTGAATTATCGTTATATAAACATTGTATAACATTGGGAATAACATTTAAATAACATTCAGAAATGTGTACAGAAAGTAGTGGAATAAACGTTCTGTACAAGCTGTTCAGGGGACATTCACAAACATCTGCACCATGTTTGTACAGCATTCTTTTGCTTGTTGTGTCACTTCCTGTGAACACTCATTTGGTAGTTCGTCCCTTTCTCACTCTCACTCAAAGGCAGATGATATGTCTGCAACAAACATCGCAATGTAAAGCATACTCGAGCTCTCTCCCACCAAATCCCTAGCTCACCTGAAATCTTTAAAACCTTTCAGTCAATTCTCCAAGAGCTTGCTTTTCTTTACTGCAGCTTAAGAGTTATTATTAGTAAGCGGACACCTACCTGATACCACGACTCAATTATAGATTGATGGCGCT
The DNA here is from genome assembly GCA_945261195.1 of Cryptosula pallasiana. Taxonomy (NCBI): domain Eukaryota; kingdom Metazoa; phylum Bryozoa; class Gymnolaemata; order Cheilostomatida; family Cryptosulidae; genus Cryptosula; species Cryptosula pallasiana. The sequence continues at coordinate 2,189 of CALYOO010000015.1, read as the reverse complement.
TGGGTGTTTCTCTTTTTTTGGGAGTGTGGAGAAGATAACTCACTGAAGATTAGTGAGCGATAATGTCAGGAGTCATATTTGAATGGTAATGTACCAAAAGAGTTTGGTAACCGAAAGTGAAAGACTCGACGAGCAGTGCACCAATGATAACTTTTAACAATCATTGGACCAATAAAAAATGTACAATTTTACCCACCTTAACTACTTCCCAAGTGGATGAGGTGCCATGTGGCATATTGGCTTGTTAGGAGTGAGATTGACAGAATGACCATAGATATGTTGTATAATTTTGTATAATCCAAAATTTGAAATTTTTGAATTGACTTTATAACGTCATTTTTTGTGTGGTTGGAAGCCTTAAGTAAGTGTTGGTGTTAGCAATAAGTACAGTTGGTGATGAGTTAAAGATTGTAGGTGTTGTGGAAGCATACAGTAACTAGCAACTCCACAGGGTCCACGACCCAGACACAAAATGACAGAGTTTTTACTAATAAATGATTTATTCCATGTATCTATTTAGCAATATATAAGGGGTACTTAGCAAGATTCACTAGACTTCTGCCCTTCCAAACAAACACTTTCTCCTTTTATAGGAGAGGGCAGCAACTTTTCACCCCCTTATTAGGGATGAGCCAATAAAATAAATCATAACAATACATACACAAATCATAAATCAAGACACAACATACAATACCAACATAAACCAATAAGAGTCGTGAGCACATGGTAAGTTGTTTTGGGTGACCCTCAACTGTCTCTCCTTATAAGGTAAATTCCTGTAGCATCGGTCACTCCCTATTAGGTAGGCCTGCTGTAGCATCTATCATTCCTTTTACTTAGCTCCACTGGTGTGGGTGGATGGGGTACAACCTATCCTCATTATATTTCAGCGCCACTCAACTATGGCTCATAGCCAAAGGCTGATGATCATCTACACAGAGCAAGAGAGTGAGGTTTGCAGGGGTGGAGAGAAAGGGGGGGAGGTAATATTTTGCTACAATCTCCCACATACCCCGCTTTATTAGTGACATAGATCTCTAATTAATCTTATGTGTATGTAACAAGGCATAGTGATTTGGTGAACCCAACCAGGATTATATATTTTTGAATAAATATCGTCAGAGACAATCAGAGAGATCTGTTTTACATGTCACTGAATAAGTTTTCTTCGCACTTCAGCAGCTAGTTGGGGCAGGGAAGCTGTCTCGATGTCAGTGGACTAGTACTCGAGCTTCATATCTTTTTTAGAAGCGGGAGGAGTGCGGTACTACAACTAAACCTGACGAAGGGTGCGTTGATCTTCCTCTAATTCGGCAATGGTTTTATCAATAGCTCGGGCAGCCATATCTCTCTTCTTCAGGAACTGACAGGAGGGTTGGGGGCAAGTGAGGGGGAGTCACTGGTTGGAGGGGGAGGGGTAGTACGGTCAGGTTTTGAGGGTAACAGGGGGGAATAAATGGGGTGCAAAGGAGAAGATGGCGGTTGCAGGGGTGGACGCAATTCTTTTAGAAGTTCGATAACCTGGCAGTGGTAAAGCCATCAGGCTAGGCATAGTGGGGACACAGGGAGAAAGGGCCTTCACGGGGGAGTGGATCCGCTTATTGGGTCGTGCTGGTGATGCCTGGGAATTTCTTGTCTGCACGGGGGTGCAACTTTCAAAACAGGGTGGCTGCTTCCATTCTGTATATTCACAGAAACGTTCATATGACTTTCGATCTACGGAGTAAACTATGGCAGTCTTATGTCTGTGTTCTTTGTCTCCCGCTTCATCCAATTTTTGCTGGTGGCTACATACGGACTCCCTACTCTCACTGGAGTAAGAGCATTGCCAGAAGTATTTAAGGTAATGTTGGGCAGCGTGTACGGTTAACTTTGACTGTTCTTGGCCTTGTAGGAGCATTTCGGACAGCGGAAGTGGTCTGCCTTGTTGATGAGTCTCTGTATCTTATCCTTTATACTCTCTTTGACACATCTCAACATCCGCCATCTATCGGGGTTGCGACGTCCATCTGCAGCAAAGGTTGTACACAGTTAGTCTCTCAGGGTAATTTGAGGGGGGTTAGTAGCCACACATCTAACTGTCAGGGGGGTTAGTCCCCTTTCGCCTGCAACACGTGGTACATCATTAAAGCACGGTGTCAGGACAGGGGGAGGGGGAAGAGTTGCTAGTAGAAGGGGAATGGACAGGT
>CALYOO010000014.1:401431-440356 GCA_945261195.1 Cryptosula pallasiana | reverse complement strand
CAAAAGAAGCAACAATAAAGAGACGAGCTCTTCCAAAACTGGTTTTACCCACAACATCAAACACTATGGAAAAAAAGAATTGCTCACTGATGCTGGTAGAGCTCTCAAGATGGCAAAATCTCTCAAAAAATGGAAGGCAAGCGATTTGAAAAAGATTTGAGGGATTCTTACACTATCATCACTTCCTGTTCCATCAGTTTTGCAAATCATTTCTATTGAACAGAGTACTGATGCATACGGAAATTACTACATTCTCACATATCTTGATAATTCAACTGGAACGAATTTTCAGAAAGTTGTTTGCCCAAGTAGAGTAGTTGAAAGCTTCAATGTTGATAACTACTCATTGCCTTTCAACATTTTGTACTTGGGTGAGATGGAAAACAAAAAAAAAACAGAGACTACTCACTACAATGTCAAACGTATCAGCACAAAATGCTTAACCACAATGGAAGCTACTGCTGAAGCTGAAGAACTGAGAAAAATGAGTGAAGAAGAACTCAAACTCGCTTACGACATCGAGTATCTCAGCAATTTCAAAGAATGTTCAATTTTTGCTTACATCGATGTTGTAGAAAGATTCACTCCTTTTCGATTCAATGGAGAAGAACCCATCGTAAATTGCATTCGCTATGTCGCTGAAAAAGATGGAAAAAGAGAGACGAGAACTTTTTTACTACCAATCAGATCCAAAGAGGAAGCTAAAAGATGTGCACCTGGTGTGATGATTTACAAAGGAAAAAAACAGAGTAAGAATAGAAATCCTATTCCATACCACAATGTTGTCTTCATTTCTTCAACCAACGCTAGTGATTGGGAACAATATTGCACACAAACAAATTTCAATGAGGAGCTAACAAAAACGAATAATGAGGATGAAGTTGTTAAGGAATTCCTAGCAAACAAATTACAAGATTTTGATGAACAGCTTGGTGTTGATGGTATGTAAACTCAATATCGAATGCTGACGACATGTAGTCTCAAGCGGATAAAATGAGCTATAGTGCTTTGTATTATGCAAAATTTACTGTAAAATTTTAATTATCTAAAGGGTTTATTTGATGATTTTCTCAAAATTTGAGAATGTCAAAAAAATAGATTAGATATAATGTTTTCTATTGCAATTATTTAACCATCTAGAGGGCTAATTCGATGATGTTTTTCCAAAATTTATACAGAAATAGTCATAAATATGCACATAATTATCCATACATGAATGAATGTATTTAAAAAGCCTGTGTATTGATTGACATTACAAGTTGTACTGTCTTGTATTACTTACTATTTACTGGCTGTAGTGTTGGTTCAAAAAGTGGTCCTGCCATTGGGTGGGAGGAGAGGGGGGTGCGGGGGAGGGGTGGGGTGCGGGCACCCCTCCCCCGTTTATGCCCCGCGCGAGCGGAAAATTTTGCAAAATTCTGTGCTGGCATGGGCTTTGCAGAGCATTTCAGACCAAAAAACTTATTCCCAAATGAGCCAAATAACCAGCTATTTATTATCTGCAAATCAAATTTTCTTTGTTGCTCCACCCTAAACACTTTGTTAAATTCTGAGTTTAAAGAAATCTTATCCTATTATTGTTCGGGTTATTACTATTACAATTATACCAAGAAATATTTTTCTTTATTGATCTCTATAATTGTGGTGAAAATTACATGCTATTGGTTGACTAAGCACAAACCGCAGCACTCATCTAAAAGTAAAGGGTAGTAGTAGTTGATGCAAGACACCATTGACAAATCGATTGATAAAAATTATACAGCAGGTTGCTGCAATCCCTGTAACCACACATATTAACACACTGTTATTCAACTACTGAGGCACTTTTTTACTTCAAGTGTTCAATGTCTGCAAAAATATTCCAAGGTAAAACACAGGTCTCTTGTCCCACCCAAGAAAAATCAACAAAACACTAAAAGTAAAATAACGTTTGATAAAAAAATGTGTATTATAATAATAATATTGTCATATATATAGATTAATAAATAATAATTAATTAAACTCAGAACAACTCCATAAAAAAAATAATAATTATTAATATTGACATGCTCCCATTTATATATATCATCATAATCACCATGTAATAATAATAATTATTATCAATAATAAGAATAATAATAAAAATAATGGTAATAACCTAGTTAGTAGTAGTAAGAAGAATATAATCAATAATAATAATCATTATTTATTTATTATTTGCTTTAGTCTTACTACTACTAAGCTTCTACTATTATTGTTATTATTAATTTTTTTTAATAATTATCTAATTTATTAGTAGTACATAATAATATTAATGATATATAATAATAAATGGGGAATGTGTCAATATTAATTAATTATTATTAATATTTCAGATGGTGTTTTTTAGTGTTTTATTCATTTGATTATTTTTACCCATCATGAAAACATTATTATAATGTTGTCATTGTTAAGAAGATTGATAGTAATATTATAAATAATAATAATTATTATTCATTATTATTATTAATTATTATTATTATGATGATGAGGATGCATTCATTTATATGAATTTTTCTTTTCCTGACCACCATGCTAGCTTTAGTTGATTAATTGATAACAAAAAAAACAGCTACCAATAAACACTGCTACATTGTCCTATCACTAGCTAAGCCAAAGAAATAAACTGCATCAAGATAAACAATAAATCTTGCTCACTAGACAAAAATCTGTCATTTTTTTCATTTTGTAAACATTGTTGAGAAGTTTCCCCGTGTAAAATTACATTGTCACCCAATAAGCGCGAGCTATTCATTTGAACAGCCAATGAGCATGGGTGATACACAAATGAACACAAAAAAAGAAACAACTTGAAACATAGAACAATAGCCTGAGAAGTTGAAAGTTTGAAATTTCTCAGTTGAGCAAAGATAGAGCGGGTTGTCAAAGTTCTGTTATTGCTTGGTTAAGAAAAAAGGTTAACAAAAACATTTTCGTTGATTTTTCTGTTCATAGAAAATACCATCGAGGGGAGATAATTCTATGGAAAATACTATTATCACGCAAGCTTTGAATTTGGCAGCTGAATTAGCATTTTTTGCGACGCCGTACTCTTCAAAAGTGCTCCGGTTTCAGCCGGAGCGACCGTAAAGAGCAATACGGCCCTGATTTACTGACTCTAACTATATTATATGGAGAGATTTTCCCTACTTATTATACAATAAATGTATATAATCATATGTTGATTCATTTTTAATCAATGTATTTATTTAATGTAGATATAACTCCTCTCTCCTCTTTTCCTCTCTCCTCTCTCTCAAGATATCATATGAGTTCGAATTACAAAAAATTATCAAAACTTAAATGCCATACATTCAAAATCTAGATGCCATATAATTTCAAATTAAGTAAAACAATTTTCAAAACTCAAATGCCACTTAAGTACCACTCAAATACCCCTCAAATGAAATACAATATAAACTCGGCGAATTCATTCAACGCTGTAACCCATTGCATCACCCCGGATTTAGACCCCACAAAAAAACACTTGGTAGGGAGATCTGCTCATATATTACTACTCACACACACACGCACGCACGCACGCACACACACACATATGAGCATGTGCACACACGAAAGTGTACACACATCCACTAATTCCCGAATGCCCTAACAAGCTCGGGCACACACATGTCAACTAAAACTCGTTTTTTTTCCACACAAGGTCATTTGGAAAGAGTAGACTACAAGAAAGAGTGGTTTTGGCTTTATTCTGTCTTAAGAATAATAACTTTATCTAGCATCTATTAAATGGCATATAATAATGCTGGATGCATAAAAAAAATTGATGAGGTCTTATATGTAAAAACGATGAGCGATTGTGAGCAAAACTGTCACTAGCAAAAGTGATCTGCTAACTATTATCACAGTAATATAAAGTCGAAAGGTTGAGAGCGATAATTTGATTTATCATTATTATCGATTGAAAACAAAATGAAGGTTGCCAATGATGTGGGGAGGTTATTTGATAAGCATAGAGAGCACGCTTAACGATTGCAAAGCAAGCGCGACTGTTGCAAAATCGTTTGATATTTTTATTCGTTTTCTTTGAAACTGCAATCAGTGGGATTGATCATAGTTGATCGATGTCACTAACACATTCTGATGGCTGGTGTTGAATGGTGACTGCAGGTCTGATTATTCATGCTAGGCCAATTATAATCTCTTATTTATTCACTGCAGTTAACAACAAGTAGTCAAAACTTCTTCAGCTAGCTGTGCTATTGTGGTGGGTTTTAGTGACATTCATGTTCTGTGCCCATATATTATCATAGCGGAGACTTTTACTGAAGGTTTTAATCCAACGAGCCTCCTAAAGTGATGACACAGAGTGTCACCATAACAGAAGAACAGACAAATACCATGCTGGCCCTGCATACGTGCATACTGGCCCGCAGCAACTTTATTGGCCCTGAAGCGACCCTTAACGGCCCTGCAGAGACATACTGGGTCTGTAACAAGATGGAAGTTATAACTAGAGTGACAAAAATAGCTTAAGTTGATTCAGGGGAACAAACCTGGGATCTAACTAAATTCACATGTCACCAACCACCAACCACAAACCTGAGGCCGGTTGAGACTCAGAACTATACCTGTAGACTATTATCCTTGCCACTAGGCACCAAAACTATTCAATGTTGGCCACCATTTTGTGTATTGTTGCATCTTCGTTGTTCGATAGGTTTGTTGTATTTGCTGTAATGTTTATTGATTATAACTGGATGATGCAATTAGCTTTCTGCCAACCAGCCAATGAAAGCTGGTTTCCTGTATGATCAATGCTTTGTATCTACTATGTCGCCTGCTGTCAACTTCTCTAGGCAACTGCCTCCTTAGAGCATGAATTGGTGGACAATAGCTGTGTTTATTACTTAGACCCCATGTAGTTTGTCGGTGCATTTGGCTCATTAGTTGTGAGACTCTGAGCAACTTCCGTTTTGCACTTTGCAGATTGGCCTGGCCCTGCATTACTTTTTGGAGAGAGGTGTTACTTGGCTGTGCAACAAGCTGCTCGCTGTTGACAGCTGTTCATTAGTGATAGTAGTGGGAGCTCCAGCCTCATTGTTCACCACATTACACCCCATCAGTAGTAAGGAGGGAGCAGATTCCTGTCATGAACTCTAGGGATTATAAGGTTCTCCTGGTTCCAGACACTTGAAGTACGCCTTTGTTACCATGCGAACCTGTGAGGTGATTTTTTGTGTGCACCAGTTGTTTAGAATGAATGTAATTTTATGGTGTTGAATGCCGATTTGGACAATGGTTTTTATGTTATGTGTCTTTGTTGGATGTTTTGTAGGTTATCCTAGTGCATTGTTTGGGTGACTGGTGCCTGAGGTGCCTTTTTGTGTGCACCAGGTGTTTTGTAAGTAGTTGTGTTGGGTTAGGTACTTTTTTGTGCGCACCGCGTGTTTAATTTTTTGTGTTGTCTTTAGTTGGGGAGCTTAAATTGCAATTTTTAATGTCGTTAGATCATGAGGTTGATTGGTTTGGGATCAGATCTCTGTCATAAAGTCTACAGAGAAGGTTTTTCAGGTTCTCCACGTAAAATATGCACCATTTAAAATGAGAACCTGTGAGATACCTTTTTGTGTGCACGAGTTGTTTAGAATGTATGTTAATTTAATAGTGTTGAATGCTGATTAATATATTGTATGGTGTGTTAGATGTTCTGAAGGTTATCCTGGAGGTTATCCTGGAGGTTATCCTGGAGGTTATCCTGGAGGTTCTCCTGGTCCATTGGGTGCCTTTTTGTGTGTACCAGGTGTTTAGGTATTTATTGGTTATTGGTATTCATTGTTATTTGTTGGTGTGGTATGTTGATCCTGCAATATCTTTTTGTGTAAAATTTTTCGAATGTTTTGAAGAGAAGTTAGCTCTTTATTTATTACCATGTACTTATAGACATGATGAATGATGTTGTAGTAATATTATATATATATATATATATACATATATATATATACATACATATATACATATATATATACATATATATATATATATATATATATATATATATATATATATATATATATATATATATATATATATATATATATATATATATATATATATATATATATATATATATATATATATATATATATATATATATATATATACACTAAAAGGTAAAATAGTAAAGGATGTTAAAAATATTGGCTGACTACAAATTGTTTCATGTGCTAGAAAAATGATGAAAAAAGAAAAAAATTCTAGGCACAATCATCAGGTCGGCTCTCAACTGGTAAAAATGAAGATGGAACAGGAAACAGTTAGTTCAGACCGAAAATATTAGGTGCACAAGGATCGTATTGTAAATATGTTGGTAAGGGTGCACGGTGCCAAAAGTGGCTAAGGGCATAGACCTACGCCTGGCTGAGAGTAAATTTATTAGAGTGTCGGCAAGTGATGACAACTTCACTCCTGCTGTTGAGGGAAGACAACTCTGGTTGAAAGATGATATAGAACTTTTCAGCCGTGCAAAGGTGACATTTCTTATCTGTGTTAGAATACGCTCTGGCATGGGATAAAATTTTCCATTTGATGGTAAATTGGGTGGATGACTCTTTAAGTAACCAAATATGTTTGCTCAGCTCGGTGGAGTTTCTTTTGCTGGCAGTATTGAAAGGAGTTTTGTGGTTTCTATATCTAGTTTTAAATGCTCCTTCGGTTAGGCCAACATATGTTTCGACTTTGTTATTAGCTGTAACTGTAGCCTGGTAAATGATACTTTTAATCTGGCAGTTGCCTTCGAGGGGACACTCTGCTCTATTTCTACAGTTGCATTTATTAGTGGTGGTGTTGTTAGTGTTGTTAGAGATTTTATTATTGTGCCCTTGTATGATTGCTTTGATATTGGGCATGCAGATATAACTGAGTTTAATGGTGTTTTTGTTAAAAATATGACCCAAAGGATGGTTGCTGGAGAAACACTCTTCAACTGCTTTAAGAAACTCATGCCCGATGTTGGTGGACACATTGAGGTCGAAAGGTGGGCTGTACCAGGTGATGTTTCTGCGCCTTTTTCGTTTACTTTGTAAGGGGGTATGGGCGGGTTTATAAGAAAGGTTGTAGTTGTACCCGCTTTTATGCAAGGCGTTTTGGTATAGAACTTTGGCATTGTCGAAGATCTCTTTGTCAGATGATAGATCAGAAAGTCTTTTATTTATGCTTATAGGTATGTTGCGAATGATGGAGGGTGGGTGGTTTGATAGTTTGTGGACATAGTGGGGGATGTTATAAGGTTTATTATATGGGCGATGTTTGCCGGTGTTTAGGTCTAGGGTGACATCTAAAACTTCCACTACTCTTTTATTGGCTTCGATGGTGACCTTGAAGTTGTATTTATTAAAGATCTTGCAGTTGTTTTTTTAATGATTTCTATATTGCGTGGTGTTTCATTAAATATAGCTAAGCCATCATCTCTGTAAAGGCCGATGGAATTGCCATACAGTTTAGCTAGTTGGGATATAATCGTACAACCGACTAATTCACAGGTCTCAGCTCCATCAAAGCTGCCCCTGGTGATGTCCAAGTGACTGTTGGACAATTTGTTGGTCCATGATTGTTTGTTGTTAAATAGTTGGGAGTTTTTGGAGTGTTTAATGATGTAAATTTCATCCTGGGAGATGGAGGTGTATTTAGAGGCAAAAATTAAGGTTTTATCCAGGGTATCTTTAGTGATGGATAGGTAGAACTCTACTACATCAAAGCAGTTGAAAAAAAGTCACTCTTGTGTTTGATCTTATTGAACCATTGAAGTATAGACCTTGTATTTCTCCACACAATTGGTGTTATTTTTATCAACTACTGCTTTTATTATTTTGGAAAGAATGGCTTTGCTGATATGCCCAATTTCTGATTTAGCAGGGTTTATTAGGCGGCATGATGGGTTGTTTAGAAAATTGGGTTTATGATCTTTTAGTGTTATATACGCCACTTTTTGTGCCATTTTTTCAGCCCTGCCATCTAAGCATAATTTGGAAGCGATGTTTTTGGCTTCCGAGTTGATGTTATCTAAGACATTGACATCTGATTTTTTTTATGTCTTTTCGCTGTTTTTACGAAGGAGCTCATCGTAGCTGGCACTATCCAATTTATAAAAATTTACTACGTCCATACTGTACTACAGATAAACAGTATGGGCGTAGTAAATTTTAACTATTCTACTAAAAACATCGCAACAGCAGCCCACTCCGCTTTTCGCAAAAAGCTCATTTATCAGACTGAACGTTTTATTAAGAGAATGAGATGGCGTGCTTTTTTCCATCTCAACCCGCATGCCACATCTTCTGTGTTTGAGAGCTATGGGTTTAAATCTCGACCAGCCCCCTACTATCAATGAATTGAAAAACTTTGAATCCAAACTCATGGGCGTTATTTCCAACATAAAATTTAAAAAGTCATACAACCACTTACAACATAGGTTGCATAACGATATTAAGATCTTGAAAAGGGAAAATAAACTGACTATAGCAGCAGATAAGACCACCAATTTTTATAAATTGGATGTACTCCTCTTGTCAGCAATGGTACATCTGAGAGTCAGGTTAACTCTGATTTATTCTGAGATTGCACGAGATTAAATACAGGACTAGAACAAGGGATGTACACATGCCACGCCTTGTGCTTACATAATAGATACTTAGTGTAAATAGTTTTGTAGAAAAACTTTTCTAAATAAAAAGTAAAATAATAGTAATTCGTTGAGGTGTAGAATGGCAAGTAAAAATAGATGTTCGTGATATATATATGATTGTTGCTATGGCGATGATCGTCCATATTGTTTTGTATGCATGCCCCACACACTCAGTCCCATTGGCGACTGTGTGGCCAATAGATACAGTAGGGGGACGTCTGTGTAAGCTACACAGGTTAATGTACGTAGAATGCTTATTCACAGAACGGTCCATAATAATGTCTCTACAGGAGGTCCCTCTCTGTTTTATCACATGTCTTTACTTCCTCTGCATTTTGTAGGTAATGGTATGCTTCTCTTGTCACTCTGTACAGTTCTTCTTCGCACCTCATAATCTTCTTGTACCTTTCTTTTCTCCTCATTAACTCTCTTTTCCTCTCGCCTTTTGTTTCTTTTTTTGCCCTCCTGCCATTTTACCTCACTCTGTCTTACTGCGGTGATGCGGTCCTTTACTTTTCTGACTGGTCGATAGGATATTTTTTCAGTTGGCACACTCTTTTCTAGTACCTCTTTCTTTCCGGAGTAAGATTTTTCTGTGTTAGTACTGGCTCTACTTTGGCCTTTTTCAAAGACGGCTCTTCTGTTTTTGGCCCCAAGCACTTTTGGATGGATATTTTCTTGTTCTTGTCTTTAATAGGGGATGGTGATCCAAATTCGGGTGGGTTACTCCACCGCATGAAAGTGCAGAACTCTGGGTATGTCTCACCGTCTACTTTGAATATCGCCGATCATCTCCTCCATGTGCTATGGCGCCATTGTGCTGGTAGGCATGTTTCGGTATCGTGTTCTTTGATGCACTCTTCCTACCGCATGTGCAACAGTACACTGAATAATGTTGGTGAATGTGGTACAAAATTCCTTTCCTGGTGTGTACCAGTTCACAGATGGTAAATTGCCACTGGTCCTCCTCTTTTTTTCTGTTTTATCGCTTGTCTCAATGCCTGTAGTGTTTTGACTAACAGCCAGGTTTCTCATGGCTTGGTGGTGGGGGGTGGAGGTGCGGTCGGCTGGATCTTTCTCACTCTACATCAAACAGCGTCAGGTTTTTGCTTTAGTGTAGATGACTCCAACTCTGGCTGGGGAGGGTGAGTGCTTCCGCACCGTTCTCATTTCTGCTAGGGCTGTTTCTGTTACCGCTGGATCTTCTTTGATTGAAAGGTGTCCTTCTTCTCTGTCTTGCGCCATCTTTATCTTTAATAAATTTGTTAGCTGTTGTAGAAAGTCTACTTGTGCGTCTGATATGTGTGGAGGCAACAGAGCAAAAGGCTGGTGGTGGCTTGGCTTGTATCTTGCTGGCCGCGATTTTCTGTTCTCTCCCCATTGGTTGTTGCTTTCCTTTGTTCTTTTGTTTTTGAGGCCCACGTGGCGTTTGCACAGTAACGTTGGTCGGCGGTTATGTTTCCAATAGAACTGTGCGGTTCGGCCCGTTGGTTCGTTTTTGACAATAATTGTTTTCGGGGAGTAGTTTGCTCTTTATGCAGTATGGTTGCAGTTGGTATTGAGTGTTGTTGGGTTGTGCCCTCTTGGCAATTTTTATCTATATCTGCTTATATTCGCTTCTTTAAATCCTCAGTGTTAATCCAAGGTGGGTATTTTATTTTGTCATTTTCTAAGTGCAGGGTGGCTTCGTTTAATTTTTCGTTAGCGGTTGGATCATCGATCTCTGTTTCTTTTTTTTGGGTGTTGTAGCAGTCATAATCTGTGAGTTTTGGGGAGGTTACCTGTTCCTCTGTGGCGTTTGGCTACTACTGGTGGGGGGTTTTTGTTTGCTAGTGGTGGCCATTCCTCCTCTCTCGGTTGGGGTGTACCAGCTGGTGTTTGTGATAGGTTGGTTGTCTCCCCTTGGGCTTCAGTCTCACTGGTCTCTGCTTCAGTTTCTGTGAGGGGGTGTCTCTCTGCCTCTCTCAGGTGGGGTTTCCACTCTTTCACTTGGGGCCTTTATTGTCGGGAGCTGATGGGGAGTGGGGGGTTGTTCTCTCTCGATCGGCGGTTGGGTTTCTTTGAGTTGTCTCCCCCTTTCTTGGGTGGGGAATCTATTCCTATAGGCTCCCCGCATGTTTGGCCTCAAGGCTGGCTTCCTACTTACTGGTGCCCGTCCTACTGGTTCTTGGCACGTTTTGTATTGTCTCAGGTGACAGCCATTTTTAGTCGAGCCCTGTCCGTTCCTTTCTAGGCCGTAGGTGTGGTTTGGATATACCTTGGTGGTTGTGTATGGTCCTAGGTTACTGGGCTGGAGTTTAGGATTACTCCCTTTGGTTCGCCGCTTGTTCTCTACTACCACAAGTTCTCCTTCGAATCTGGGCGGTTCTCCTGTCTCCTCCTGACGTACTTGTTTTTGCTTTTGTCTAAGGTAGTCGTGTGCCATTTCTAGGCTCCTCTGTACTTTTAGGGTGTATTCTGCTGTCCCTTTCTCGTCTAGGGTTGGTAGGGTACCAGACAGTTGGTCTGGGAGCCGTACTTCCCGCCCCATCATGAGGAAGTTTGGTGTCTCTCCAGTGGTAGCATTTGGCGTCCCTCGACAGGTGTGCATGTTTTCGGGGAGTGATCCATCCCATTCATCCTGTCCCTTGGATAGTATGAGGGCCCGCAGTGCATCTCCCGATGTCAGGTTTTGTCGCTCCACTACACCATTTCCTTGGGGATGGTAGGGGGTGGTGCGGATTTTTGGATACCCCATAGGGTGCACAGTTTTTTGAGTAGTGTTGACTCGAACTGTGCCCCTTGATCGGTGTGCATTTGTTTGGGCAGCCCCCAGTCTGTGAACACACGTTCGCCTAGTGCCACTGCCACGGTTGGGGCAGTGGTGTCAGGAAAGGCGATGGCATCTTGCCAATGGGTAAAATGGTCTGTGAGTACCAGGGTCCAATGATTGTTTCTTTTGGTCAGGGGGAGGGGCCCACGAAATCCACGGCCACTTTTCGGAAAGGGCGCCCTGCAAACAGATTCTGTCCACTCAGGTGGTCTGGCTTGTTCCCGTTTTTCGCCACCTGACAGACCTCGCAGCTCTTGACTAGCCGTCACACCATGCTTGACATCCCTGGCCAGTATCAGTCCAGGAATAGCCTCTTCCGAGTCCTATGAATCCCTGCGTGTGCCAAGCTGTGGGTATCCCAAGTCACCTTTTCCCTCCAAACCAGAGGACAGATAGCACACTTCCTTATTTGCTTCTGATGCTTGAGTTCCATCACCAGGACTCCATCTGGCCGGAAGCTAATGGCTTCTTGTCTGTCGTACAGTACTCTGATCTCAGTGCTACCTTCCTCCAGTTCCTGGCGGGTGAGGGTGCCCCTTGCTGTTACCTCGGCGTAAAACCGCGTGAACGGATGGCGTACTGCTTTCTGGGCTTGTGCCAACTCCTGGGTCGTTTCAGTGGGGTTTGTGAGGGTTATGCTGATGTTCTCCCTGGGAGGGTCTACCATGAAGGTGGTCTCTGATGCCTTCTGGTCCTGTCCTTCTGGGGGGTTTTGGGCTGGCCTCTCCCCTACTTCACTGTGGGGTACCTGGGCAGTGTTTACTTGACTCTGGGTGCTGTTCTACGCCAGTTCTGCATGGGTTGGTCCACCATCTCTCTGCTCTATTGAGTGAAGCTGTCTACAATCTAAACAGGGTTCTTGTCGGCTGAGGCCATCCGTGTTGCCGTGTTGTGCTCCTGCCCGGTGTTCCAGTGTATATTTGAACTCAGCTAGCGCTACCAACCATCTAGCTATCTAGTTGGATGGTTCCTTTCGGCGAAACAGCCGACGGAGGGAGGCGTGGTCCATCATCAGCCGGAACTCTCGCCCGCAGAGATGCGGTCGAGAGTGTTTTACTGCCTTCACTGCTACCAATAATTCTTGTCTCGTCACACAGTAATTTCGCTCGGCCAGAGCTAGCGTTTTGATGTAATATGCTAAAACTCGTTTTTGGCCTATTTTGCTTGTGAGACAGCACAGCACCTGGCCGACCGCGCTGGCATTTGTGTCCAGTATGTATGGAGCTGTGGGGTCGTAGTAGCCTAGTATGGTGGCCTGATTCAACCCTGTCTTCAGTTGTTCAAACGCCCTCTGTTTGTCCTCGCCCCATCTCCACGGTATTCCTTTGCCGGTCAACACGGTAAGCGGTTTGGCTACTGTGGCATAATCAGGTAGGTACTGTCTGTAGTATCCGGTAGTCCCAAGGAATGCGTGGAGTGTTTTGATTTCTCTGTGGACTTCTCATCTCTTTCCTGATTCCACCTTCCCGGGGTGTGTGGTTATCCCTTCTGCACTGACGACGTACCCTAAGTATTTTACTTGTTGGCACAACAGTTCATATTTCGAAGGTTTAGCCTTTAGGTTGGCTTGTTGTAAGCGGCCTAGTACTTCTCCTAGTCTTTGTAGGTGTGTTTCAAAATCCGGTGCTATGATGATCACATTGTCTAGGTATAACATGAGGGTTTTCCAATGAAGACCCTTCAGGATTTTCTCCATGAGCCGTTGGAAAGTCGAAGAGGCTGATGTTAGCCCAAAGGGGAGCATCTTCCATCTCCATAACCCGCTCTGAGTGATGAATGCTGTCTTGTCTTGTGCCCTCGTATCTAGTGGCACCTGCCAGTACCAACTGGTAAGATCTAAGGTGGTGAAATATCGGCTTTCTGCCGAGGTGTCTAGAGAATCATCTATCCAGGGATAGGATAGGCATTTTATTTTGTTGCGTCATTAGGTCTGCGATAATCTACGCAAAACCTCCACGAGTCGTCCTTTTTTCTTACCAGGACAACTGGAGAGCTCTACGCTCCGTCTGCTGGTTCGATCAGATCCTTGGCCAACAGTTCTTTCACCTGTTTTTTGCCTCTGATTCATTCTCAGGTCCCAAGCAGCGTGGGGGGCAGCGTATAGGCCTGGTGCCTTTGGCCACTGGTATGGTGTGTTCTGCCAGGTGGGTGCTCCCAATGTCTCCTTCGTGGCGGCTGAAAATGTCATGATACCGTATTAGTAGCTTCTTCACTTGATATTCCTCCAGAGTGTTCTGGTAACCCTTCCGGGCTTGGGCAAAGGTGGCTTGAAGGTGTTATGGGAGTTCTCCTTCCACTGGTTCTCATCCGGGGTAGTCGTCGTTTAGTGGTCCTACCTCGGTTGGGCTGACTCCCGTGAAGGTCCCGATTACCTGCCCTGCCGGCACATGCAAGCTGTTCGGTGTGGGGTTCATTCAGCTTGCTAGAACTTGCCCTTGCTCTTCTGGGGAGTTGATGCTTGTGGCCAGAAGGAGGCCTCATTCAATGCTTTTGATCACTCCTAATTTAGATACCTCTCTGGTCGTGAAGTGGCATGAGATGGTGGCTTCCGTCTGCGGGGAATGTGGGTATCGTGTCGTACTTGGACGTTTGACACCAGGTTCCTCTCATCGCGATCTTTACAGACCAATTTTTTCCCTTGCATGACCATTGTGGGTCTGTCAAAACTCATCTGACACTTCTGAATCTCTAGGAATGGCATCCTTAGTATGACATCTTTGTTCACCTGGATCACCATGAAAGTTTCCTCGTACTTGACCTGGCAGAGTCGGTCGGTTGGGGTGAGTAGCCCATAAAACCGTAGTCGGGTGCCCTCTGCCATCAGGCCGTGCGAATCGTACTCCTGCAAGTTCTGTTGTATGGCGTGAGATAGCCGGTCGAATACCCTTTTTGATAAAAGGTTGGTGTTGCACCCTGTGTCGATTAGACAAGTCACCGCTTGCCCTTCCACCCGTCCGGGTGGGTAGTAGCTTGATTTGTACCGCCTCTCTATTTGGCTCAGATGTACGGTCATTGGCATATTTTCCATCGGTGGAGTGGTTTGGGTCTGTGCGTCTCTGTGCTGTATCCTGCATGGTTACCCCTGGTAGTGAGCTGTCTCCTGTGAGTCTGCCTGGGTGTATTCCTCTACTGCCGCTAGTACAAAGAATCGGTTCTGAAGGAAAATTTCTGAGGAGTGTGGTGGTCTCAGCGTCGGTGGGAAGTGGTGGACTGTCTTCCATCCTTTCTCAGGGCGAGGTATCGACTTGCCTCTGACTGGTATTTTTTTTCGATGCCCATGTGCAGCCAGTAGGTGAACTTACTTCTTCGGGCTGCTCCCGTTTCCGTGTCTGGGACTCTAGTGGGTGGTTTGCCACCCTCTGCGAAGGTTGCCAGTCCGTGGAGGGTCGGCTCTGCTTTGAGTTTAGCTACTTCCTTGCACAAGTCCTCTACTGTTTTTAAGACCTTTACCAGCAGGTCCTCCACTTCCCTACAGGCAATTTCTGTGTTCGGCTCTGTTGACGTGGTCTCCTGACCGTCTCCGTGGATGGTTCAGATGTTTGTGTGTGCTGGGGGGTGATTTTGAATCTGTAAAAATTCATTCCAGGCTTGTATTACTGTTTCTAACAGCTCTGGGCGGACTGCCAGCAGGTGCCTTTGTAGATAGGTGTGGCCTAGCGTGCTCTGGAGCGTTTGCAGCGTTTACAGCGTTAATTCTGTCCGATTCCTCAATGGTATCCCTTCATATGATGCCTCTATCAGTTGTTGTATTATCAGTGCATGCTCTCGCAGGCTATCTCTGGGTGCCTTCCGATAATGCATCAGTCTGTTCTGGGCTTTAGTTTTGGTGAGACCAAACCTGGCTTGGAGTGCCTCTAATACTGTCTGCAATGTCTGGCCATGTCCGCATTGCTCTGCTTTTCGTGATAGGGCTTGTCTCAAGTGAATGAGTGCTTCTTCTGGCTGCCAGGTATTGTCATCTGTCATCTCCTGGAATCTCATGATAAAGTAGTGGATATCTCCAGTTCCATCAAATTGTGGGACTCGATAATTATATCGAGAGCTGGCCACTGTCATTCTTTCTAATATTTCTGTAAGTGTCCCCATGAACTGTGATGATGTTCCTTCTCTTTCTAGGCTGACTGTCCTCCTTCTTGTAGTCATACTGTCTGTTATCTTTTTCTTTGTGGTTCTTCCTGTGGGAGTTTTTTGTGGGTTTCTCTAATCCCACTGCTGTCACCAGTGTACAGGTTTTCATTGTTACTTCGTAGCTATGCACCTGTACAATTCCCACTGCTAGGTTGAACCACAATTAGTTACATAATCCTTGTAATTATTGTTGTGTGTTTGTTCTGTGCATTAAAATAGCCTACCATTTACTTTGGGCTCTCACAGAAAGCATCGTGAGGGCTGCTAACTGTTCCGACTGTCCAGTGAAAAACAAGAGGCTAATAATGTCAATGGCGGCAGCCGTGAGTGTGAGGGGTCAAATCGACTTTGCACTCTTTCGACTAGGCTCTTGTTTGTTCACCATAGGTCGGCTAGCTGTGGCTGTGTTTAGTTAACACTGTTCCTGCGTGTATTCCTCTTGTCGGCAATGGTACATCTGAGAGTCAAGTTAACTCTGATTCATTCTGAGAATGCACGAGATTAAATACAGGACTAAAACAAGGGATGTGCATATACCATGCCTTGTGCTTACACAATAAAATTTTTACTGTAAATAATTTCGTGCAAAACTATTCTAAATAAAATGAAAAATAATAATAATTCGTTGAGAGGTAGAATGGCAAGTGAAAATAGATGTTCGTGATATATAGATAATTATTGCTATGATGATGATCGTCCATATTGTTTCGTTGGCGTCCCCCATATATGTAAGCAACAATATTATTACAAAATCATTCATCATATATTCATATATATATATATATGTATAAATGATGAATGATTTTGTATTAATATTAATGCTTACATATATATATATATATATATAAATATATATATATATATATATACATATATATATATATATATATATATATATATATATATATATATATATATATATATATATATATATATATATATATATACATATACATATATATATATATATATATATATATACATATATATATATATATATATATATATATATGTATATATATATATATATATATATATATATATATATATATATATATATATATATATATATATATATATATATATATACAAATATATATATATATAATGTATAAATATTTATATGTATAAATGATGAATGATTTTGTATTAATATCAATGCTTACATATATATATTTGTATATATATATATATATATATATGTATATATATATATATATATATATATATATACATATATATATATATATATATATATATATATATATATATATATATATATATATATACATGAAACAACTTGTAGTCAGCCAGTAGTTTTAACATCTTTTACTATTTTACCTTTTAGTACATATATATATATATATATATATATATATATATATATATATATATATATATATATATATATATATATATATATATATATATATATATATATATATATATATATATATATATATATATATATATATATATGTATATATATATATATATATAAGATACTCTAACTAATAAATACACTCTTAGCCACTCATGCAATTATTACCCTTTTATTTTTAGAATGTTATGGATGATCTTTCTGAAGAGCTCCTTTGCACAGATCCATATCCAACAGGAAATAAAATGAAAAACGGCAAAACAACTCCTAAGAGAAAGAAAACTGCTCCAAAAAAGCGAGTAGTAAGGAAACGAACAAAAATAGTGAGAAAACAAACTACTTCCGTTGATAAGAAAACAATGAAGAATGAAGCTATAGCTCATTTAACAGTTGAATATCTCAACGAAAGGAGAGCTAGGGAATTAGAAAAGTCTAAAGGTTCTCAAGTGATTGACTCACCAAAAGTTCCGGTTTGCAAAACATTTGAAGATCTTCCTATCCCAAGCAATATGCGAGTGTCTTGTGTGATACATCCATCAAGTAAGGAGAAGTGTAGATATTCTCAAGTCCGCTACCATGATCCTTCAGATATAAATAAACTCGAACCCAAAATACATTTCTGTCCAGTTGAAATAGCTAAAAACTTCAACTGTGATAATCACCCCCCTCCATTTGACGTTGTATATTTGGGTAGAAAGGGAAAACCGAAAAATTAAAGTGTTCTTTGGTATGACGTCAAACGTGTTAGCCGACATCCTCTAAGCAATAAGGAACCTGAAGAGGAATCACTATATTTGAGCACATTGACTAAATGTCAGCTCAAACGCTTCTTGAACATCAAGACCCTCAATAGTTTCCCTTACCGAAATGTTGTTCATCACCCATATCCAGGCGCTAACTACCCCCAGCAGTTCAGAAGGTATGAACTAAGTTCAAGAAATACCAAGAACCTGCTGAGGAAAGAATACGTAACTATTAGTAGCTAAAATGGCCTACAGGCTCCGCTCCTCACTTCTGGGTGCCATATGTCTTCAATCTATTTACTAACCTTTCATTAGTTGATGTATCGTTTTATTGGTTTATTTATATTATGTTTATGTGTGACTGGAGTGTTTGTTAACCTAGGTCAAAAACTTCCTGTCACTTCCTGTGACTCTGCCTATAAAAAGGCAGATGTGTTTAATATCTCCATGCATTACCTGACAGCCTTGTCTCGGATTGCCACCTTTGTATTCTGCTATGAATAAAGGTCATTGTATCTCACTCCAATGCAGCGAGTATATATGTTTGATCTGATGGCTCACCACAATTGTTCAGGTAGATCGCTCTCTTTACAACCAGTCGTTTGTGCAATCTAGGCACAGGGTCAGCTATGGCGAGAGATTCTCTGCATTTTGTCAGGCCTAAGAGGGCTGACTGTTTAGTTGAGCCGGCAGACAAGCAGTTTGTGTTGGGCATAAAAGTCTGCTACAGTACCCGGTTGCAATAGCAGACAATTATCGAGCTTATCTCGCTACTAGAAACACCCCAACGAAGGGTAACAGCTATGCAGTGCTGTAACGGGTTGGTAGAGTTGGTAGAATTGGTTGCTAGAGGCTGCTTTGCAAGCAGTAGCAATGACTTCTTACTACTGAGTGTATGTGTATGAATATAAACCGTGTTCGGCCCTGTACTGGAGAACCAGCAAGTCAACAGGCAACTTGCCAAACTAAGTACAAACAGTTATCAATCATTTTATCAAAATACAAGAAGTATTCACACAAGCAAGCTCCTTGTGCAAATTCTAAACCAGCTCTACCTTTCTGCGCTCACATCAGCATGGTCATAACAAAATATATGCAATTAAAGTGGTAAAAAATTTATACATTTGATTGGTTACAGAAAATCAGCTCATATTTGGTGCAAAACAGATTACAAGGGGCCACCTTTCTCAAGCGTTGCAAAGGTAATAGGTTTTACAAACAAGCTGGGGCATTAGTATTTAGTCATTAGCCAATACTTGAATAGTTTGTAGAGCCACTAGTAGTAGAAGGGGGATTCCTCTGGCTCAGCTTCTTCTTCTGCTGCCCACCTGCTGTGGGTAGTAGAGGTTTTATTCAAACACACCAGGGATGTTGGCTGGTGCATTCCACTGACTCACATCATGTACATTCCAACTAAACTGATCAGATCAGTGCATACAGCATTCAAATATCATTTGCAGGCTGCTAGTACAGTGGCCACTCAAACTAATGTCTATCACACCATTTCATTTTAGCCTTCACCTTCACTGTATTCTCTATAATCTACTGATGCTGTTTCTATTTCCCAGATCTTACCAAGCTCTTTTTTAAATGTACTCTTTTCTCAATAGCCCTTCCTAAGCAGCCCTCACCTACAATTTCCAATTTTTGCTATGACAGCACAAATCTTCGAGTTTCACTCCATATTTCATTTCAATCATTCCTCTCTTAGTCATCTTTCTGGTTCACTGTGGTAGCAACACTTCATATTCCTAAAGTTTTCAGACCTGCTATGCTTGATTCTTTAGTTTGCTGATTTAGTAGGGTAGCAACTAATCACCGGGTGGCTCACCACAGGAAGTCAGCCAGTCAAAGCAGAGTGGGCGCTACTTTCTCCTATTAATGCTATTACGTTGTGTTCCAATGTTTGTGCTCATCATTTTGGTTTGGGTGTGGCTTTCTTTGGGTATTGTGTTCCTTAGCTGCTGCCTGTTACTAAGGACTTACCTACCTGGGCACCAACAACGCTTGTACACCAATAAGCATAGGGCTTCACGCCAGTGTCAGGAGATAATCCACTGCTGATGTTTTTACGTGATGTTTTATTTCCGTAGTAACATCATGATCAATTACAATTTTTGCTTTATTTAGGCTCTTCATCATTTTTTGATCACATTCTTGCCTTACTATATTTAAATCCATAACTATTCAAAGACGTGACATTATAACAATGAATAGGTAATAAATAGTAATAGGAAACATTAAAATTTTTAATGTTTGCTTTTTGCTGACGTTTCTGTGACAGTTGGTAGTGTGGATGACTTAACGGACTGCATTTTCTTTGCATAGTAATGAAAATATGTTAATCAACTGCTATCATTTAAACTCAGTTACATTCGAATAAAGCATAAAGTTATGAAACACATATTTTTTTACGGTAAAATTTTTTTCTAAACTGTTGGAGTGAAGTGGTACCAGGCAACTGAAAAACTTTTGACTGTCTAAGCTGGCTCTTCAATTAAATAATCATTTGAAAAGATGTATTCAGAGACTATTGGCCGCAAGATATCACAGGGGAGTACAACTTCCAATCAATGGAGCTCAAGCAATGCATGGAATGTACAAAATAAATTAAATGCCCCAAATTTCAGGTTATGAAATTAGTTTGTGGTGTAAGTGCTTGCTTTCCTTAGCAAGAACTTACTTTCGCATACTATCAACAGAGTTCTATCATTTTAGAGATACGTTTGGATTTTCTTTGAAAAAAAGTTTTCCCTAATTCACCGCTTCATCCATTGAACTTTTTTGCACATTTTGAAATTAAAGTTTAATTGTTTTTTTTTAACTATGCCGATTTGAAGATGATAAAATATTTCATTGCTTTGCTCTATCTCTCTGGTGAGTGCAGGTTTTATTAGTTTCATAAAATGCTATGTTTTCACAACAAAGAATAATACAACTTTCAATCAGTCAAACTCAAGCAAAGCATAGAAGATACAAAATAGATTATATGCCTCAAATATTGGTTTATGACATAAGTTTATGGCGTAAGGCTGGCTTTTTCTAACAAAAACCTACTTTTGCATACTATCGTCGGAGTTCATTCATTTTAGAGATATGTTTGGATTTTCCATGAAAAAAAATTCTCCCTAACTAACCGCTTCTTCTATTGATGACTTGCTTGCACATTTTGAAATGAAAATTTATTGTTTTTTGAGCTATGCTAATGAGGAGATAATAAAATGTTTCATTGCTTTGTTTTATTTTTTCTGTCAGTGCAGCTTTTAATAGTTTCACAAAATTTTATGTTTTTACAACACAGCTTGGGACTGACTCCTGCTCAAACACATGTATCAGGACCAAACAAATTAAATGCCTCCCGAGTGCTGTCAAATTTTCAAACAAGATGTCAAACTGACGGAATACAGTGTGGACTGAGGGCAGACGTGTACCTACTGGCAGCTATATATGGACGATATCTTCACAACACCTGCAACTCTACATACCCCGTCATCCCATATCCAACACGAATAACCACCAATGATCCTGTCACCTGCTATGAGGTACTTGAAACTATTGAATTATGGTAATAGTGTGCTAGAACTCATTAGGTCCAGCTTATTGCCGTCTGTTTTTCCAGACACATAAGTTAGTTGATTTTACTTTACAATTTAATTAGTAAACCAAATTCATAGAAGCTTACAGTGAAAAATAAAATAAACATGTGAAAAATTTATGAAAAATTAATGAAAAACTACATTATGAATACAATAAATCATGAAAACTTTAGCAATCCTGACTATAATGTGGTGAATTTTTATTGTACCCACATGTGCGCAGGTGTCTAACATCTGATCTGGCCTCACTTACATAACAATTGGACAACCAGAACACTGGTATTAGTTCATACCGAACTGACCAATTCTGCATGGGCAAGGTACCGACCCTGCATCAGTACTATATTGACCCTGTACCAACTAAGTCTGAGACAATACTGACTCTGTGGGAGCCATACCGGGCACGCAGGAAGTTAGCCATCATAGCCTTGGCCCTGGAAATAGCTTTAGAGGAGATAGAAGGCCATACCTGCAAATTAATTGCTTGCATATTCAAAAAGGCCAAGAACCAAAGCCTAGAAAGACTGATATACCAACAGCAAGTAATAGATATGCCCATGATTAGCCAGTGAGCCTATGACTCCGCCAACCATTTTTGGGCCCTGTGTACATGTAACTCTATATATCTTGTTCCACTCATCTATATTAATATCTGCCTGGCTATTTGTTACCCTTCATTCATTGCTTCATTTGAGTTTCGCTGGTGGTTTTATTATTTGACTTGCTCTACTCTGCCTAGAAAATGCAGAGCTTTTGCTAAACTCAATCAGAATTGTAGTGGGACCATCAATTGGTTGTAGTATTTATATAAATAAATTGACTATACTCGGAGGCTATGAGTTATGTGTCTTTATCAAGGGCTCTGTACTGGTTATGGAGTAGAGAACACCCCATCTCTTCTAAATTGGTGTGGTGCCCACCTGTTATTACCTCTAGGTGAAAGGTAATTGGTGGTAGCATTCTGTAGGTATGCTATCCACTACACTTTGTCGGTGAATAAGGGGCTCGGTTGGTCACAATACTCAGTTAGTGGATTGAAAGCCCCCACAAGTCCGCAAAAACAATATGGCAATTTTAATCACAAAAAGGATCACAAATGCGTGCAAAAATTTAGTAGGATAGCACCTATGTTGAAACAAACATGGAAGCCTGTGAAACGAAATCAAAAATTTTATAGAAGCAGCTTTCGTTGTAAAGATGTAAAAAATTTAACAAAGTTGCACTGAAAAGTTTTGTAAAAGAAATTTCATTGCTGCTCTCTTAATGAGTTCTAAAATTTTTGAAGTTGTAGTGAGGATAATGTTTACTTTGTTATTGATTGTTTGAACGTTTGAATGTTTGAAGGTATGATATATGGGTAATGGGAACTCAAATGAAAGATTACATAATTGTATTGATGTTCATTTCAGCCTTCTTCACTTCTACTGTGATTCAAAGCCTAGTTAGAATCCAAGTCTCAACGATTGGACAATATAGTTTGAAAACCCTGAATACTTAGTTTAAATGGTTATTTGTGTTTAAACTTCACTTGAATGTAATAACCTCAATAACTGTCAAATAATAACGTACACATATATAGTAGATGTAACAAGACTACTAATAGTAATATTTGAGCAGATCTCCCTGCCAAGTGTTTTTTTGTGGGTTTAACCCCGGAGTTGATGCAATGGGTTACGGCGTTGAACAGTGTTGCCGAGTTAATATTGTGTGGCATTTAAGTGGCATTTAAGTTTTGATATTTTTTTTAATTAATTGGCACTCATATGGCATCTACATTTTGAATGTATGGCATTGAAGTTTTGATAATTTTTTTTACATAATTCTAACTCACATGGCATCTAGATTTTGAAAGCATGGCATTTAAGTTTTGATAATTTTTTGATAGCTATATATATATTCATGTTCATATTCATGTCTACTTTGAATGGAAATAAAGCATTGTATGATTGTATATATTTATTACATAATGAGTATATATTAAAGATTATATACTTGATAAAGTTCTAACATGGCTTCAAATGAAAAATAGACGAAGTTAGACATTCGTCTGTTTGAATATATCTTAAAATTTTGGTCTTAAATCACATAGTAGTTCTTCACTCCATCGAACTTTAATTAAACTTTGAGTGAGAGCTTGATCCCATGCCTTTCTTTTAATTTTTTTCCAAAAAATCACTTATGTTTACGGTTTTGGACATTTTTAAAACTGCCTTAAAATTGTTTTTAATCGTGAGTCTTAATATTCTTTCTTGATTGTCAGCATATCTATGTAATGTACGTGGTTGGTATTTTATTGGCGACAGTTCTGCATATAATGAGGCTAAAGTTAGCAAATGTTGTGCTATACACAATGCTACAGCTTGTAATGTCAAGCGATATCTTGCCTTTTCCTGTACGATGACATTTTCTTTAATATACTTATGATATATCTCCGGGAGGAAGTCCTTTATGGTGTGTGTTTTTGAACTCATAATGAACTAAAATAAAAAAGTTATGTATTAGTATAGGATGATTAAGCAGTGTTGTAAAATAATTACATTTTTAATTCTATTAAATAGTGTTTTTATTAATTCTTACCTTATCACCAAGAAAAAAGCTGTACTAATTGATGCTCCGGAGGTTATTGCTGGAGAGAATGATTTTTTATGCAGAGAGAGAGAGAGCTGTTCTTATATACTATAAGCCACGCCTACTCATTTAGCTTATAACCATTAAAAACACTCACGCGAAAACCCTATCATAATAGTGTTATTCGCGTGAAATATTCCTGTTTTATTCGCGTGAAGATAATTATGTTAATCCCGCGAAAGAATTATTTGTCTTTTTGCGTGAAAATATGTTTTTTTAGTATTCTTTTGATCCGCGTGAAAAATGTTTGCATTCGCGTGAGAAAAGAGACTTTTATTTACTGTTGTTCGAGTGAAAAATTGGAATGCTTTTCTTGTTTTAGTCGCGTGAAAAATAATTATTTTATTCCAGCGAAAACATTGTTTTTCATTCCCGTGAAAATAAATTTTTTATTCCCGCGAAGACATTGTTTTTTATTCGCGTGAAAATGAAAGTTTTATTCCCGCAAAAAACATTGATTTTAACTCGCGTGAACACGAGTTTTTTATTCCCGCGAAAGCATTGTTTTTTATTCACGCGGAAATAAATTTTTTATTCTCGCGAAAACATTGATTTTCACTCACGTAAAAATAATTGTTTAATTCCCGTGAAAACATTGTTTTTTATTCGCGTGAAAATAAATGTTTTATTCCCGCAAAAGCATTGGTTTTTATTCACGTGGAAACAATTTTTTTATTCCCGCAAAAACGTTAGTTTTTACTCACATAAAAATAACTGTTTGATTTCCACGAAAACATTGGTTTTTATTCGCGTGAAAGCATTGGTTCTTATTCACGTAAAAATAATTTTTTGATTCTAGCAAAAACATTGGTCTTTATTCACGTGAAAATAAATTATTTATTCCCGCAAAAGCATTGGCTTTTAGTCACATGAAAATAATCTGTTTATTCCCGTGAAACCATTGGTTTTACTCGCATGGAAATAAATAGTTTATTCCCACGAAAACATTGTTTTTTATTCCCGCGAAAGCATTGTTTTTTATTTGCGTGAAAATAAATGTTTTATTCCCGCAAAATCATTGTTTTTTAATCGCGTGAAAATAAATTTTTTTTATTCTCGCAAAAACATTGTTTCTCATTCACGCGGAAATGAACTTTTTATTCCCGCGAAAACATTGGTTTCCTTCTCGTGAAAAAATGCTGTTTCATAGATATATTACAAAGAAGGTTGACACGAGATGGTATTCATAGGGTTTAATCGGTGCAACTTTAGCTATTTAAGAGCCACTGTTTTCACACAGAAAGCATTCAGTTCTACAACAGCAAGCGAAGAAGCAACATCTACTACAGCTACTAGGAGAGCAACCAGCATCGAGGTAAGAAGTGCTAAAATAATTATTCGTCTTTAGTTAATAAATCATCTAGTTTTCTGGAACTATTTTTTATTATTATTTTATTATTTAGATCAATGTTACTTTATCCCTTAAACCACAGTTTGACCTCACTCTTTGCATTTAGTATATTGTGAGGGACGCCAGTACTTGCGAACATTTATTATTATCTACTCTTACTTAGTCTGAGCCTTTGACTCAATATCATCTCACCCTTTGTTCTATTTGTCTACGCAATTGTTTGAGATATTAACTCACTGTCTAATTACGATCTCAATATGTACTCACTTATTTTTGTCTATGTTTGTCCCAGTTCTATTGCTACGGTGTCTATCTAGAACAGTTCTATGATGTGCCCAAATAATAATTATTACTATTTTCTTGTTACACTTTTTCCACGGAATAATTATATAAATGAATTTTGGTGCTACTGTAAGGGCAAGGCGTGGCTTGCACCAATATTTTTACTAGGTGTGGTTAAGTAACTTGTACCCCGCCTTCCCTGTATAATTATCTGTGTTGTGATAATAAAAATCAGAGTTAGCCTGACTCTCAGATGATTCTCTCTCTCTCAGAAGCAAGCACAGCTAGGAGCATCAAAACTACAAGCACTGACCTGGTCGACTATTAGCAAGCACGAAGCTAAGGTGGAAAGTGAGAACGGTTCGCCCTATCACTGTGTATACCCTCACCTGAGGTGAGGATTACAACACAACGCCTAGTGCTCTGATAGTTCGACTCATGATAAATTCGGATTCGGGGAATCCAACCAAGTAGGAAGCAATAATCATAGTGCAATTATTATCGTCGATCTTGACTGAGTCAGATTCGACTTCAAATAATTCCAGCACAATTATTGTCGGTGGCAACAGTTCGAAACAAACTATAAACTAGACAATCACTTGGCACGAGTATTGTCATTAGCAACAGTTCGCAACAAACTATAAACTAAACAATAATTACAGCGCAATTATTGTCGGACCTAGACATGTTCGGACGCAGCCAATAATTACTAGATAATTATTGTAAACTGCCAGCGATCAGATTCGGCCGCACCCAAAACTGCACAAGCCAATGTACGCACTGTGAACAATAATAAGCACATTATTGAGCACTGACTTAGGGTCGAACAGAGCATATCGGGAGAGTGTACAGGTGGCTACCACCCAGACACGAAATCCTGTACAATATTTTGGTTTTTGGCGTAAATACAGTTGCATATGATAGCATTAAAATTTAATAGTGTTTATAAAAATCTTAATAAAGACTAATACACTTCAAGACTTGAACAAAATTCAATAAAGTAATAATTAAAACCAAATAAAATCGTCATCATAATAACAATATTCATGCCATTTCATTATTATCAGAACTTGTAAAAATTATTTTTCATTTTAGATACAATGAATAATAACTGTTTTATGCTGATAATGAAGTAAAATAATACAATATTGAATGTTTTAATCATTTTTTGGCTGTAAAGTTCAAAATCGACCTGTAGTTCAAGGCATTACTTAATGCTAACCTATTTTTTCTCTCGGACATACGGCAATTCTGTCATCTATGTCAAAAGACTGTGATCTTGAGCGGAAACAGGATAAGTTCTATGACCATAAAATTATCTAGGAGAGATACTTCTATGGTCAAGAGAATGACTCCATATCGTAATAGGAGGGTAACTCCATAGTGCAACTAGTTGAGTTCTTCAACTAGTGTTAAATAATTATTTATTATTTCTTACCTTAGTACAGAAAATCTCCTAGTAGTTGTAGTGGATGTTGATCTTCAGTCACTGTTGTCAAAGTGGATGCTTTCTGTGTAAAAGCGGTGCTTCTTAAATATCTAGGCTGTGTTAGGTTGTACTAGGTTCTAGGTACAGATTGACACGAGCTGAGTCCAATGAAAAGCCTTTATAATATATATGAAGGTCTTTACGCGGAAAACTCACGCGAAAACTAAAAAAAATAAAAAACATTCTTCGCAGGAGATCCCCTCCAATATGTTATGAAGGCTTTACACGGAAAACTCACACGAAAACCGAAAAAGTAAACTAATTCTTCGCGGGAATTATCCTTCTTATGTGTTACAAAAGCTTTAGCAAAAAGTCACTCGAGAACGAAAAAAATGAAAAAACTTTTCCTTCTATTTACTATAAAGGCCTTACGCGGAAAACTTACGGTAAAAACAATTTTGCGTGAGTTTTTTGCATAAAGCCCTTATAACATAAAAGAAGGAAAACTTCCACGAAAGAATTTTTTCCATTTTTTCTGTTTTTGCGTGAGTTTTCTGTGTAAATCCTTTATAGTATATAGAAAGGAAACTCCCACGAAGAGAATTTTTTGACTCTTTCAATTTCGCGTGAGGTTTCCGCGTAAAACCTTTATAACTTATAAGAAGAAAAAACTCACGCGAAGAAGTTTTTATTTTGTTTCAGTTTTCGCATGAGTTTTTTGCGTAAAACCTTTATAATGTGAGGGACGCCAACACTCTTCGCTGTTACTACATACTGTCTTATCCTTACTAGTTACTCTTAATGTTATATACTATCTGCGTATACTTAATTATTTACTCAAGATGCCCATGTCTATGTAGCGTTCTATTATTAGTGCTCAACTACAGGTTCTATGCTGTATCGTTCTATGCATGCATTTCCTCACAATTTATTCTTACCATTTTTACTCGATGCTAATTGGTGCTTAGCAAGGCGTGATTTATTATTCTTCTTTCATTATTATTGTCTTTACCCACTGCTAATGGTGCATAGCAAGGTGTGGCCTACCAATTTTTACACAAAGGTGTGACTAAGTAAACATACCCGCCTACTGTATTTATATATGGATGTTGTGCAAATAAATGTTAGAGTTAGCCTGACTCTCAGATGATTCTTACTGTCAAGAAGCAAGCACTGAGCACAGCTAGAAGCAGCATAACTACAAGCGCTGGTCAACTATTAGCAAGCACGAGGCTTGGCGGAAAGTAAGATTGTTCGCTCTCTTACTGCGTATTCCCTCGACCCGAGGTGTACAACGCAAAGCACCTGGTGCCCTAGTAGTTTGACACACATTGCAATCCGAACTGTGGAGTTCGAAACAAACTTATACAATAATAACTCAGCGTAATCATTGTCGGTAATTACAGCACCATTATTGTCGGTGGCCCAAAGTTCGCAACAAACTATAAACTAAACAGTAATTCCTGCGGAATTATTGTGTGCAGCAAAGTTCGAAACAAACTATAAACTAGACAATAATCACGGCACTGATTATTGTCGAGCCTAGAGAGGTTCAAACGCAGCCAATAATTATTGAATAATTATTGCAACTATCAGCACTTGCTCTACAGCAGATTCGGTCGTTCCCTTGCATGACCAAAGTGAGTACTAGCCTGTTAACAATAATTACAGAATTATTGTGCACTGCAATAACTAGAGTAGCAAGCATTTGGGAGGTGTACAGGTGGCTACCACCCAGACAGTAAATTCCTGTACATTGGTGGCAGCAGTGGGATTGAAGACCCACAGCGATCTCCCGAATTCTCGAGTTAAGCAGACATGTCTTACAGGCGGAGAGCCGTTAGCACTGACCGCGAGGGGTCATCCATGCAGGTCATGGGAACCCTGACTGATATCCTGGAGCGGATGACAATGACAAACTCGAGAGACAAGTTCCGACTACCCACCTTCAATGGAGAAGGAGACGTCCACTACTTCGTCCAACGCTTTGAAGAAGTAGCAAAAATGAATAGATGGACACCGGAAGAAGCCACAGTCCACCTACGTCAGGCACTAGTTGGAAAAGCAGAGCAGTGTGGGCGTGGGCCCACCCAGCAGGCAATAGTAGAAGCTCTGAGGGCCAGTTTTGGACTCACAGAGGCCCAGAGCAAGCTGATGGGGTACCGCAAGCACCCCCGTGACACCCTCCGAGAACACGCCCGCCAGGTCGAAAGGCTGGTGGAGGCAGCGTACGAGGAACTGCCACAGAGGAATCGAGCCGAGTTGACCCTCCAAACCTTCCAAGGCACATTGGGTCATGCATACCTACGAAGGCATCTCTTGGCCATTCGGCCCACCAATCTGGAGGAAGCCATCAGGGCAGGGAATGATTACTTACAGATACAACACCAACCCCTTCCACATTCAAACGTCCGCACGGTTCATAAAGGGCCAGTAGGCAGCTACCAGGACCAACCCACGGCAGAAACCCTCTGCCAAGAGGTGGAAGACCCACTCGCCAAACTGCTAAAGACCATAGAAGCTCTCAGCAAAGAAGTAGCGGAGTTAAAGAAAAAGCCACAAGAGGAGCCAGCTAAACGTTGTTGGGGCTGTCAGAAAACAGGACACCTCCACAGCCAGTGTAAAACTGCTCCATGGGTCAACCGTCCAGGAAATGGGCTCGGCCCGCAGCAGTAGGGCCACCTACTGGCTGCGATAGGGCCACCCCCCACCATGGAACACCTTACTATAACCCGAACAGGCACAAGGTTCCACAACCTCCCAGACCTGCTCCAGTCACCCTGGCCAACAGGTTCGACCCGTTGGCCACTGAAGAAGAAGACACCCTACACCCAGAAGAAGAAGAAGAACCAGAGGCATGGCCTCGAACTGAGAGAGGGCAATACACCCCTAAGAGAGAAATCCCAAGGCCAGGTCCAAAGGAGACCTGCCAACCTAGAACGGTGCACCTCAATCAGGTCGAGAGGCCATACAAATCGAGCTATTACTTACCAGGGAAAGTCAAAGGGCAGACTGTTACATATCTCATTGATACTGGCTGTAACACGAACTTGTTAGCCAAACGAGTCTTCGACCAGCTACCCCCCAGAGTCCAACAATACTTACAACAGTACGACTCACACGGCCTGATGGCAGATGGCACACGCTTGCCATTCTATGGGCTGCTCACCCTCTCAGGACGCATCCGACACATTCGTTATGAGGAGACATTTGTTGTTAGCCAAATTAACGAGGACGTAATCCTCGGTATGCCTTTCCTCTCAAACCAGAGCTGTCACATGGGGTTCGACCAGCCTACCCTGCGGATCCAGGGCAAGGAACTCGTCTGTACAGACAGACACGGAAGAGATTTAGTCTCTAAAGTACAGGTACAGAAGGATACTTATCTGCCACCCCAAGCTGAAACAACCGTCCTATGCCACCCCACCAGCAAAGAGCCCTGCCCGCAAGGGGTGATAGAAAGCATGGAAGGCGGCCTGCTCCTCGCCACCAGCATCAACACACCCGACGAGCAGGGGAGAGTACTTGTGCGATGCCTCAACCCCTCCCAAGAGAAAGTCCACATTCCCGCCGGAGAGGTGATAGGGACGTTTACGGGAGTAGGAGCCGAGGACGTGCACACCACTTCAGCCCCAACCATGCCAGACACTATAGAAGGACTAGAGCTGCCTCCACACCTACGGACACTATATGCCCAAGCACGGCAGGGATGCCGCACCCTCCTTGAAGAGAGACAGCTCCACGAGCTACTCGCACAATACCAAACGGTAATCAGCAAGGACGACAGCGACATGGGGCGCACGCACTTGGCAGAACATTCCATCCCAGTGGCACCTGGAACAAAACTCATACGCTGCCCTCCCCACCGCTTGGGAGCCGAGAAAGAGGCCGAGGCCAAACGGCAGGTAAAGGAGCTCCTGGCCAAAGACCTAATAGAGCCAGCCGACAGTGCATGGAGTTCACCGGTCGTCTTAGTAAGAAAGAAAGATGAATCCTGGAGATTCTGTGTTGATTACAGGAAATTAAACGATGTCACACGCCAGGATGCGTACCCTATCCCCAGGATAGACGATTCCCTGGACGCATTGGCCGGTAGTCGTTATTTCTCGACACTGGATCTCACAAGTGGTTATTGGCAGGTGCCCTTGGACGCCGATGCCCGGCAGAAGTCAGCCTTCATTACCCGAAGCGGATTATGGAGATGGAAAGTCCTTCCCTTCGGACTTACGTCCACCCCAGCCACCTTCCAGCGCCTCATGGAACGACTCCTAAAGGGACTGCACTGAAAGACGCTCCTCTTATATCTGGACGATGTCATTATTATCTCCCCAGATTTCCAAACCCACCTCCAAAGACTCGGAGAAGTCCTAGGACGACTACAACAAGCGAAACCTCAAAGTCAAGCCCTCTAAGTGTGAGCTGTTGAGCGAGAAAGTGAGATATTTGGGACACGTCGTTAGCGCAGAAGGAGTGGCTACCGACCCTGGGAAGGTCGAAGCTGTGCAGAAATGGGAGGATCCTAAAGATATCAAGGGCCTACAAGCGTTCTCGGGACGGCCGGCTATTACCGCCAGTATATCCCCGAATACGTCACAATAGCCAAGCCACTGACAGTTCTGACCGGGAAAGGAACCAGTTGGAGATGGGAAGAGGAAGAGCGGCGAGCCTTCCACATACTAAAAGACAAACTGAGTCAGGCCCCAGTACTAGGGTACCCCGACCCCTCACTCACGTACATCCTGGACACGGACGCCAGTGCCGTAGGGATGGGAGCGGTACTCTCGCAGGAACAAGATGGCAGAAAAAGAGTTATTGCTTATTATAGCAAAACTTTGGCACCGGCAGAACGAAATCACTGCGTAACGAGGAGAGAGCTCCTGGCAGTGGTAAAAGCGGTAAAGCACTTCCGACCGTACATCTACGGAAGGAAGTTCCGGCTAAGAACCGACCACGCCTCCCTCCGGTGGTTGTGTTGCAGAAAAGAACCCTCCAACCAGATTGCTCGCTGGTTGGAAATCCTGGCAGAATTTACCTACCAGCTGGAACACCGTGCGGGACCCCGTCATGCTAACGCAGACGGTCTTAGCCGGCAAGCCCAGTGTATCAACTGCAAGCAATGCAGTACCATTGAACAGCGTGACGGAGGCCCCTCCCACGCCAAACTTGTTGTGGAAAGAGGACAGGCGCAAGTGAACCTCACGGTCACTGACCCCAATCAAAACACACTAGAACTGGTGCAAGCCCAGAAAACAGGTGACCACCCAGTGGCCCGCATGTATCAGGCTGTCCGAGAGCAAGAGATCCTCTCCCGACAAGAGTTGGAAGAAGGCAGCACAGAGCTACGGGTCCTACACGACCGAAGGGAGGGCCTGCGTATAAGGCCTGACGGGGTACTGACCATGCGTCTGGAGCACCAGGGCAGAACCAAACACTGCACCGTCTGCCCCCCTTCGTGGCAAGAGCGTACCGTGTGGGAGACCCACAAGCTAGCCCATGCAGGCATCAACAGAACCAGGAACCGATTAATGCTAGATTGGTACTGGCCCGGATCATCCGCCATGGTGAGCCGCCTCGTAAGAGATTACGAGGTGTGCCAGGTAGCCAAGAGAGGCCCCAGAGGGACAGAGACTGTATGCGGGACGCCCTTTCCAAAAACTTGCAGTAGACTTGGTAGGGCCCTTACCCCTCACCCGCCGAAAGAACAAATGGATATTGGTCCTCACCGACCACTTTACCAGGTGGCAGGACGCCATCGGGATCCCCCATGCAACAGCCCCCACTGTGGCCGCCACCCTAGATGAACGCGTGTTCAGCTACTGGGGCTTGCCCGAGCAACTCCACACGGACCAAGGGGCGCAATTTGAGTCCTCCCTGTTAGAAGAACTGTGCACACTATGGAGTGTGCGTAAAACACGCACCACCCCTTACCATCCCCAAGGAAACGGAATGGTGGAGCGTCAGAACAGGACGCTAGGCGACGCCCTCCGAACGCTCATTCTCACCCGAGGACAAGATGAGTGGGATGCCCTCCTACCACAGATCATGCGGGCGTGCAGAGCCACCCCCAACTCCACTACGGGAGAGACCCCCAACCTCCTCATGATGGGCAGAGAGGTGCGACTCCCTGACCAGCTCACAGGGACGGCACCTACCTTAGACAAGGCCACCATCACAGAACATACCCTGCGCACACATGAAAATCTAGAGATTGCACATGAATACGTGCGAAATCTACAGAGGCGGGTGCGCCAAAAGGAAGGAGACGAACCTCTGAGGTTCGCCGAAGGAGAACTCGTAGTAATTGAAAACAAGCGCCGCACTAAAGGGAGCAATCCTAAATTGCAACCCAGTTATATTGGACCTTATACAATCACCCAGACGTATCCCAACCATACATACCGCCTAGAAAGAGGAGGACAGGGTTTCAAGCAAAACGGTCGGAGGCTGAAGCACTATCGGTCATGCCAAGAGCCGATTGGACGAGCCCCACCCAGCAGAGATCAAGCGGTACGCCCCAACATGAGAGGGGCCTACCTAGGCCGCCCCCTACCACGAGTAGGAGCAGAGGACACGGGACCTCAAACCCCAGAACTCACTGATAGAGTACCTAGAGAGATGGACAGGCCAGTACCAGAGGTACCCCCCACAGAACAGGCACGGGACCCCCCCCCCCCTTACCGATAGAAACGGTCGAGCGGGCACCCACACCCAAACGAAGGATCCAGGCTCCCCCAGCAGGCACCCCTGTACCACCTGCTCCAGAGAGACATGAGCCAGATCCTGTCGAGTGGCCACCACTACCACCCAGACCAGAAACTAGTGCGAATTGTGAGAGACTGAGGAGAGAGCCTCGAAAGCCAGTGAAATTCACTGATTACCAGTGGTACAATACTCAGAAAGAAGAAAGAAATACGATAAACCACCAATCATGGCAAAATCAAGCCGAAACTATGCAAGTATTAGGATTAGTGGGAAGAGATAACTCCAGAACGACAATAATATCGGGAGATACTTTAAACTCACAAGAGTGCACAACTCCCAGCACAGGTCGAATACCCGAAAGCACAAGAGAAGACAACTTAGAAAGGAAAATAATACGGGAAAAAGATCGACATACACAGGGACCCACAACTCCCAACACAAGACAAGCTGTTACGAACAATTCAACAACGGCAATCCACACCCCCACGAACACGTGGTCAAAAGAAACAATGAAACGGGCGGCACTAAACGAAAACGAGGACCGAAACAACCCAGGGCACTGTGGAAATAAAACTACTCTGCCTTTCAAATCTACACCTCACTACAGACGCCAGTGCTTAGAAAACATCTCTAACCTTTTACACGCTATGGAGAACGACGGCAACCTATCTCTGGAGGAAGATCCGACTTTTGAGGAGGAGTTGCTGCATGGTACAGAACGTAGAGGTCGGCCCCGACAGAGAGAGAATCACTCTCCTACCCGAATAGCCACTGTCACTACACCAGAAGAAGGAGCAGCCCGATGCCGATACTGAAAGCATCAAGCACCAGCTCCCCCTCCACCAACACATCAAATCAAAGAGACCTGGAAAGCCGAGGAAACGACCAGAGCAATCAACGAAGCAGTATACCAGGTAGAAAGCGAGGTATGGGGGTGCAAAATATGAAAGTTACAACTGAATAAGAAACGCATATTATATCATGTCCACCAACATTTTACCTACTTTTTCTGTGCCTGTGGCAAGAAAAGTAGTTCGCGAGACACGATATTGAAGCACATCCGCAGCAAGGGAGGTGACCAAGCCCACGGAGGAGAAGCCAAGCCACTCTACGAGGTAGATAAGCAGTCCTACCCTGAGTTCTGCCAAACCCTGCAGTGGGAGAGACCAGCTCCATTCGGCAACCTGACGCCCATTAAAGAACAAGAAAAGCTGCCAGTAAAGAAGCGGCTAGGCGAAAAGCTAGAGGAAGTGCCACTGAAAGTAATGAAAGTAGAGTTGATTGATGCCAAACCAAGACAGCCATCACCCAGAAAGAAAGAGCCTAGAACCAAGAAAGAAAATATACCAGCCACCATTACCGAGGACAAAGAAGAACGCAGACAGAGAGACAGAATTAATGAAGAAAGGAGAGAAGATAGATATAGGCGTATAAAGAGGTACGAAGGGGAACTGTATCACCTAACTCGAGAGGCCTTCAGATGTCTGCAAAGAACGGAGGAATTAAAGAACTGTATCCAAAAGGAAAGGGACCTCTTATGAACATAATGGACGGTAAATTATAACATCTTCACTCCTTGCGCCCCCACTTATTTTATTGGGCCTACGGCTTCCAATGGGGGGAGTGTGTGAGGGACGCCAACACTCTTCGCTGTTACTACATACTGTCTTATCCTTACTAGTTACTCTTTATGTTATATACATCTGCGTATACTTAACTATTTATTCAAGATGTCCATGTCTATGTAGCGTTCTATTATTAGTGCTCAACTACAGGTTCTATGCTGTATCGTTCTATGCATGCATTTCCTCACAATTTATTATTACCATTTTACTCGATGCTAATTGGTGCTTAGCAAGGCGTGATTTATTATTCTTCTTTTATTATTATTGTCTTTACCCACTGCTAATTGGTGCATAGCAAGGTGTGGCCTACCAATTTTTACACAAAGGTGTGACTAAGTAAACATACCCGCCTACTGTATTTATATATGGACGTTGTGCAAATAAATGTTAGAGTTAGCCTGACTCTCAGATGATTCTTACTGTGAAGAAGCAAGCACTGAGCACAGCTAGAAGCAGCATAACTACAAGCGCTGGTCAACTATTAGCAAGCACGAGGCTTGGCGGAAAGTAAGATTGTTCGCTCTCTTACTGCGTATTCCCTCGACCCGAGGTGTACAACGCAAAGCACCTGGTGCCCTAGTAGTTGGACACACATTGCAATCCGAACTGTGGAGTTCGAAACAAACTTATACAATGATAACTCAGCGTAACTATTGTCGGTAATTACCGCACCATTATTGTCGGTGGCCAGGGTTGGGAATAGCGGTTTGTAAACGCTAATCGCTGGTGCTAATCGCTAGTCATGCATCAGCGATAGTGGCACATCCCCTAGTTTGATTAGACATTCAGCGAATAGCCTAATCGCTAAAGTACTAGTAGTCGCTGAAGCAAATCGCTGATTTATCAGCCAACAACAATGCCCAAATCACTCAGGCATGCCAAAATGTTAGTCATCTTGGAAGCGTTGCATTTGCCTGCCAGTTTATTATATCATAATGAAGGCAAATGTATATGCATATAACTTTGCTGCATTACCGCAGCTGGCTACATCACTGACACCTTAAAAAATAGATAGACTACTGTTGACCCAATCTGCTCTGTCATTATTAACCTGTAATTAAAAGTTTATACGTTTTTAGCCAATTTTTTTGTACTCTGTTTGCTGTGTAATAAAATTTTGTTCGTGTTTGTATAAGTCTTTATCGTTATAAGATTATATGCAAAGTTATCAAAAACTTGAAAATGTTATCAGCGGTTTCATCAGCGGAAATGATGGTATCCCCTAGTTTGAAATAACTTAGCATGGACACCAGCGGAAAGCCCTATTCCCTAGTTTGTAACAGCATTAGCGAAAGCGATTTAATCCCTAGTTTAACAATCAGCGATTCCCAACCCTGTCGGTGGCCCAAAGTTTGCAACAAACTATAAACTAAACAGTAATTCCTGCGGAATTATTGTGTGCAGCAAAGTTCGAAACAAACTATAAACTAGACAATAATCACGGCACTGATTATTGTCGAGCCTAGAGAGGTTCAAACGCAGCCAATAATTATTGAATAATTATTGCAACTATCAGCACTTGCTCCACAGCAGATTCGGTCGTTCCCTTGCATGACCAAAGTCAGTACTAGCCTGTTAACAATAATTACAGAATTATTGTGCACTGCAATAACTAGAGTAGCAAGCATTCGGGAAGTGTACAGGTGGCTACCACCCAGACAGTAAATTCCTGTACAATAACATATAAGACGAAAAACTCCCGCGAAGAATATTTTTTATTTTTTTTAGTTTTCACGTGAGTTTTCCGCGTAAAGACCTACTTTTATATTATAAAGGCTTTTCCTTGGACTCAGCTCGTGTCAATCGGTACGTAGAACCTAGTACAACCTAGTAAAACTTAGCTATTTAAGAAGCACCGCTTTTACACTGAAAGCATCCACTTCAACAACAGTGATTGAAGGATCAACATCTACTACAACTACTAGGAGATTTTCTGTATTAAGGTAAGAAATAATAAATAATTATTTAACACTAGTTGAAGAACTCAACTAGTTGCACTATGGAGTTACCCTCCTATTATGATATGGCCTGACCATAGAAGTATCTCTCCTAAATAAATTCATGCTCACAGAACCTATCCTGTTTCTGCTCTAAATCGCAGTCTTTGGCATTGATTGACAGAATTATCGTAGGTCCGAGAGAAAAAATAGGTTAGCCTTAAATGACGCCTTGAACGACAGGTTGATTTTGAACTTTGCAGCCAAAAAATGATTCCAACTTTCAATATTGTATTATGTTACTTCATTATCAGCATAAAACAGTTAATATTCATTGTATTTAATATGAAGAATACTTTTTACAAGTTCTGATAATAATAAAATCAAATGATGATTATTATTATTATTATTCTTGTTATTATTATCGTTATTATTTTTATAATTTCATTTGGTTTTCATTGTTACTTTATTGAATTTTGTTCAAGTCTTGTGATATAAATAATAAAATAATAATTAATATTTATTTACCACTAATTGAAAAACTCACCTACTTGCACTGTGGAGAAAATAGTCCCCTACAACCAAATCCGTTTGTGTTACAAACCCTGTCTTTGGACATTGATAAAAGTGTTATCTTCTTTGAATTATGATTAAATAATACTAAATACTTAACATTTTTTAAAATATTTTTCTATTTGGTGGCTTTTCAGATTGGATTGTCAAGATGGCAAAAGTCAATCAGCGATTGAAGAGTCAGAGATCCGGGAATTTTTTTCTTTACCTTCATCTCCCATCTACAATCAAAGAATGCAAAACCCAACCAATCTTAACTCAAACATCTCAAGTGATGAAACAGCATACTGCTGATCTGAAAGACCGAAGACAAGATGATGAAACTATGGATTATGCTGAAGACTTGAACTGCAAAATAAAAGTTGTGATGTATTTTAAAGACGACACACTTTTCAGACACATCAAGAATCCTTTCAAGCTATCAACCTCAACAACCTGAGATCCTTCATCCTCAACAGCACCTATCTGCTAAATACTATGACCTCACACCAGTGAAAAACTGTAAGAAACATCAGCCGATCAAGATCTACCAACTTCCAAAAGACTCCATTCACACCTATTCTAATCGTAATTCAAACCTCTGATACGATAGATGTTGCACAACTTAACGTTCTCTCCTACTTAAATGATACCAAACCAATGAAGACTTAAACCACACGGATTTTGACGACAGCACACTTCTCCAACATACCAAGAACCCCTTTGTAAAAAAAACCAACAGCCAGCATCAATTCAAGATCTACCAACACCAAAGATAGATGTTACACAACATGACTTTCTCTCCTACTTAAATGATACCAAGCCAATGAAGACTCAAACCATATGGATTTTGAAGACATCACACTTCTCCAACACACCAAGAACCCCTTTAAAAAAAAAACCGGCAACCAGCATCAATTTAAGATCTACCAACACCAATAGTAGATGTTACACAACATGAGTTTCTCTCCTATTTAGATGATACCGAACCAATGACCAACACACCAAGAATCCGTTTCAAAAAAACCAGCATCAACTCAAGATCTACCAATGATAGATGTTACACAACATGACTTTCCTACTTATATGATACCAAA
>CALYOO010000014.1:356620-401231 GCA_945261195.1 Cryptosula pallasiana | reverse complement strand
TGTATCGCAAATTTTTCGCTTTCAGAGAGCGACAAATGTTTGTCGACAAGTCTCATGACAAATTTGTCGACAATGCTGTTTCCAACTGGAATTTCCCTTTTTTGCCGGCAGTATCGCCAATTTTTTCATGATGTGGAAACATAGTATTAGATGATACCAAACCAATAAAGACTCAAACTACATGAATTTTTGAAGACAGTACGCTTCTCCGACACACCAAAAACCCCTCTAAAAAAAGGCAACCAGCATCGATTCAAGATTTACCAACACCAATGATAGATGTTACAAAAATGTTTCACCATATATTAAAAAAAGTTTTATTGTGAAAATTTTGTGTATTCTTCTGACAGAAAAATGCTTAATTTCTCACGTAAATAACAACAGGAAAACAATTTATCACGCAAATGATCAACCGATGAAAATTTTTTTGTAAAACATTTTAAATTAATATACATTTAAGAGGAAAAAATAGGACTTTTTTGTGTGTAATCAGTGTATTTTTTTACATAGAAGTTGAAAAAAGAACAAAGGCTTATAACTATTTTGCAAAAATGCTTAATTTCTCACGTTCAAAGTTGTGTGATACATTCATTTTCTTCCATAAATACTTTATATTTATTATATATACATTTTCCAGGTAAAAAAAGACTCTTTTGGTGTAACTAGTGTATTTTTTACAACAAAATGTTGAATATATACATTTTCCAGGTGAAAAAAAGGACTTTTTTTGATGTAATTAGTGTTTTTTTACAAAAAAAATGTTGAATATATACATTTTCCAGGTGAAAAAAAAGGACTTTTTTTTGGTGTAATTAGTGTATTTTTTACAACAATATGCTGAATTTTTTACATTTTTCCAGGTAAAGAAA
This sequence comes from Cryptosula pallasiana, assembly GCA_945261195.1. Lineage (NCBI taxonomy): Eukaryota > Metazoa > Bryozoa > Gymnolaemata > Cheilostomatida > Cryptosulidae > Cryptosula > Cryptosula pallasiana. The sequence goes on along the minus strand of CALYOO010000014.1, from coordinate 400,362 downwards.
TGACTTTTTTGGTGGAATCAGTGTATTTTTTACAACAAAATGCTAAATATATACATTTTCCAGGTGAAAAAAAAGATTTTTTTTTGGTGTAATTAGTGTATTTTTTACAACAACATGCTGTATACATTTTCCAGGTAAAAAAGGACTTTTTTGGTGTAATGAGTGTATTTTTTACAACAAAATGCTGAAGATATACGTCTTCCAGGTCAAAAAAAGACTTTTTTGGTTCAATTAAAGTATTTTTTCACAACAAAATTCTGAATTTTTTCATGCACTATATTTATTATATATACATTTTACCAGGTGAAAAAATGACTTATTTGGTGCAACTAGTGCATTTTTTACAACAAAATGCTGGAATTTGTTCTTGCACGTGAATAATCAACTTGTGAACAAAAATAAGTTTTTCTAGTCAAAAACAGCTCATGTTTTCTGTGAATAATTTTATTCAAAAATTGTCTGGGATATTCATTTTTTCCATTGTTCAATCATCCTATACTAATCCATAGCTTTTTATTTTAGTTCACTATTTAATCAAAATCAGTAAGGGTAAAAGACTTCTTCCTGAAGATCAATGATCAATACATCAGAGAAGATGTTATTGTCCAGGAGAAGGCAATGTACCGACTCACATTCCAACCCATGATATTATTCATATCACAACAATTGCTGAATCTGGGTGCATATGGAGAGACTTACAATATTTAATATAGATCTTACTAGTGAAAAGTTAAAAATTAATAAAAAAATTCTGTTCAGTTGGACTTGAAAAAAATAAAAACTTTTAATTATTTTACATTACTGTTTAATCACCTATACTAATACATAGCTCTTTATTTTAGTTCATTATGAAATCAAAAAGCAGTGAGAGTAAACGACTTCCTCCTGGAGATCTATCATCAATGCAGGGTGATTTTTGATTTTTGAAGATATGTAGTCTCAAGTGAATCCCAACTACTGTGAATTTTAACCATCTAGAGGGACTAATTTGGTGATTTTCCAAGATATTTTATAGCATTCAATATACTTATTGTGTAATAAATGTATACAAGCATATATTGATTCATTTTTATTCAATGTAGACATAAATATAGTCATAAATGTGTAAGATATAACATCAGTACATCAAAGACGTAATTGTAAAGGAAAAGATTATGCATTGGTTGTCTTTACAAGTTGTAGTGCTTTGTATTACTTAGTATTTACCGACTCTAGCTATATTATATGGGGGAGATTTTCCCTACTTATTATGTAATAAATGTATATAATCATATATTGATTCATTTTTAATCAATGTATTTGTTCAATGTAGATATATCTCCTCTCTCCTCTCTCCGCTATCCTCTCTCATCTCACCTCTCACCTCTCTCGTCTCTCCTTTCGCCTCTCTCCTCTCTCCTCTCTCCTCTCTCCTCTCTCTATCTCTCTATCTCCCCGTCCCCCGTCCCCCTCCCCCGGTCCCCCCGTCTCCCCGTCTCCCCATCTCCCGGTCTCCCCGTCTCCCCGCCTCAGCGCCTCCCCGCCTCCCACCTCCCCACTTCCCCACCTCCCCACCTCCCCACCTCCCAACCTGTCTCCCTGTCTCTCCATCTCTCCGTCTCTCCGTCTCTCCGTCTCTCCGTCTCTCCGTCTCTCCGTCTCTCCGTCTCTCCGTCTCTCCGTCTCTCTATCTCTCTATCTCTTTAGCTCTCTATCTCTCTCTCAAGATGCCATATGAGTTCTAATTAACTAAAAAAATTATCAAAACTTAAATGCCACTTAAATGTCATACAATATTAACTCAGCGACTTTAGTCAACGTCGTAACCCATTGCATCAACTCCGGGGTCTAACCCACAAAAAACACTTGGTAGTGAGATCTGCTCATATATTAATACTACTACTCTACTGAGCTATCACTCATACCTTGCTAGTTAGTTATTCCCATTTACTGTTAGCATTGCTTTCTGTTTGTTGAATACGATGAGCTGTTAACTTAGTTGTGAAAACGTTTACAGTAGTATAGTGCCTGCAGTGAAGTAACAAAATGGCTCGGCCAATCAAATGGCTATATTCACTGAATCGACTAATAAGTTCATGCCTTAAAAGTAGTCTACCTAGTTCCGATTGTCCATTTATTATCTTCAGCTCTCTTATTGGTCAACTCAACAAACAGGCTAAAAGATGGCAATGTGCAGCCTTTAATCCCTTACCTGTCATTGTTCCAAGCAGACTGAAACTAAAAAATTTCCCTTCTCGGCGTCATTAATCGTTGTTTATACAACTGCACAATTTTTGCAGGTATGGTCAATCAGAGACGACAGTGCCCCCACCTGATCGCCCCTGCCACCACACTTCCCACAGCAACCTTAGCCTCTGTACTCTCCATGACATGCTTCGGGTGACATTACGAATATAGGTAGATACAGTCTTTGAGAGTAATTTGTTCTTCGGTCCACTTTCCTCTGCATCTACGGGTAGAGACCTTTGGGAGGTGGCATCTGGAGACTCTTAGGCTAGGTTTCATCACTCTGGCTGTGGCGGCCATCTGGTTACCGACCCAGGGTAGATGCACTCTCCATAATAACTATGGAGTCATGCTAGTAAAAGATCCCCCTCTGCTTTTTCGGAAGAGTAGCCGGTGTAACGGCGGGCATGGGTATAGGGTGCTGCTCACACAAGCTCCAAGCTTATGAGACCCGTATTTAGGGTTGCCCTCAAGGCACAGTTCAAACAAACGAACAAACTAACGAACAAGTGATTTTTTTGTGGGTTTTATCTCCAGCGTTATGCAAATTTTTTTACGTCGTTGATTTATGCTGATTTTTAATACTTTATGGCATCTAAATTTTGGACAGGTGTTTTTCCTCTCTCTCTCTCCCTCTCCCTCTCCGTCTCCCTCTCCCCTTCCCCATCCCCCTCCCCCTACCCCTCCCACTCCCCATCCTCCTCCCCCTCCCCCCCTCCCCTTCCCTCTCTCTCTATTGTATAAAAATTAATCGTATGATTGTATTGTTATTGAAAGCGAAGATGTCGACAGAGGAAGATGTTGAGATGAGACCGATGAATGAAACTGATACCCACGATGGTACTACGAGTGGTATGCTAGATGTTTTATCGAGTATGAAGCGTAAAGCGTTGATAGTTATAATTATTTTGGTATTTTCGTTGGATTTTTCACTTTCGGAAGTGGTACTGAGTTTAGTATGTATGAAAATGCTATTAAGGAAATACAAAAAGCAAGAAACTCTCCTATTAGAATCACAAATGAAACTACTGTTGGACGACAAACATCTTTTTTATGATGAATTGGAAACCTGAAGAATATGACCCCAGGATGAGCTCTCCTTTTACTGCGATGATTGCAAGACCAACTAGATTGGGGAAGACGCAAACGATTTTACAAATGATTGAAGCTAGTCGGACTATAGCTCATCCTCCACCGGTAGAAATTCACTCCTGTTATGGAGCATATCAAAAAGCCTTTGATGATGTACCAGGAGTGATTTTCCATGAGGGAATGATAGATATAACAGTGAGTTTTCGCAGAGATGGAAAAACCGATGATTGATAATTGATGATCTCATGGATGAAATTTCTGGTAAAGCTGATGCCAATGCTCTGTATACAAAACATAGTCACAATTTGAACATAAGTGTTTTTTTTATTGTTCAGAATCTGTTTTTAAAAGTAAATCGTACAATTTCCTTGAACAGTCATTATTTTTCTTTTTAAAAACCCTAGAGATGCTACTTCGATTTACTATTTGGCTCGTCAATGTTTTCCCTCAAGAGTAAAATATGTACAAGAGGCTTTTGAAGACGCGACAAAAAAACCATACTCTTGTGTATGAATATATACGACTCAGCAATCGAATGATCAACACAGACCATTGGGAAACTTTACATTGGATCTCCCTATGATATTATATGTACCTAAGTAAAAGCATACAAATACAATTACTATTCGTTTCAGCTCATACATATTTTGTTATTCAACGACGCAACGACACAACACGATAGGATTATAAAGACTAAAGCTTTGGAGAAAAAATTAAAAAGAAATGCTGCAGTGTTGTTATTGCTCAGCAACACATCCTTTGCTATTCAAAAGTCTGTTACCGCTAAAGCCAAAAAAGAGATTATTATGACTCTAATGGAATGCTCTAAAGCTATTATAAATGGAACGACACCATTGACAGCTTCTCAGTATAATCAGTTGCTGCGAAACACAAAGGATATTAGCGCCTTAGTCAGAAAATCAACGTTAGATGATAATAAAGCTGTATTGCAAAAAGGAGGATTTCTAGCTTCTCTACTAGGTCCTATTATCAGCACTGTAGTTCCCGGCATACTGAAAAGTGTAATAGGAGGACTGGGAAGACGAAGATGAAACTCTCAACACAAATGATGCGGAATCGAATGGCACTTTTAGCTCCGGTTGAACTGAGTGAGAGGAAAAACTGCTATGGTCGAAAAGGCAAACTCAGATATGTTTCAATCATTGATGGAAAGTGTTAAAAATATTATATTAGGTAATGTTCCTCTTGATTCTGAACAGTTTATTCAGTTGCAGCGTCGCAAGAAAGAACTACATAAACTAACTGCTAGAGGAATGGTTAATGATAAGCGTAAAATTTTGACTCAGACTGGTATAGGTAATCTTTTGGACGCTATTATAACTCCTATTTTATCTGTTTTATCATCAATAAAGTGATGAATCGTCAACCTTTAACATTCTCCAGACGCTTTTTATACTCTCCGAAAACGAAGACAGCAGATTAATGGAAAAGCTTGAGAATAAAAAAGTGATAAAGGAAAAAAAGGGTACACCCCCATTGTATTATAATTCTATGGAAGATATAACGGTGAGAGATATGAAGAGAAAGGGAAATGCTCTACTGGAAACAGCTCATGATTCTGACTTATCCTCACACGAACAGTTAGATGAAAATGTTCCAAACCTACGTACGTATTTGACCATAGTCAAAAAGATTAAAAATAATCAGACCCGAGTGGTTGGTTGGAGTCCGATTGAGAAACCAAAGATAGAACCTACTTCTCCTTTGGCCAATAGCACAATTATTGATGATAAGTCTGACACTCCTCTACCAAATGTTGATGATGATAACACCGGGTTAGAATCAGTAGGAACGAAACTGTTTGATACCGACGACTCAACCCTACTTAGACATACATTTGTCACTGATGGAGAAGATGGACATGATAGTGAGAGCGAGCGTTTAAAACAGTTTAAAAAAAGATAACTGGTGTTAGACTTTTGAACAATTCGAGTGCAATTGGTAAGTTCGACTCGAGTAACAATAAGTTGGAAATTGGAGATAAATGGTTGAATTCTAAAACTTCCAAAACTTTACTACGAGATGTTCTAGATGAAGGAGGTAGAATACAATCGGGAAATCCCAATTACAGTAAATTTAAAAGCTTGCTAGCTGATCAGGGAATCATAACTGTCATGAAAGACCCTCGGCAAACACGCCATAAAAAAATTTTGCCATCCCTGGTACTAATTCATGGACAACAACACGCTAAGAGAACTGTATCACAATCTTGCATTACACACATCTCTACGAGGAGCTAAAGCTTTACTGAAAGCTCGTAGAAAACGAGAGGGGAAAAAGAATTTGTGAATGGTTGAGTGGAGAGGACGCCTACACGCTACATAAAAGAGCCATAACTAAGTTTAAGCGTCGTCCTGCAATTGTAGCTGGAATAGGGGAACAGATACAGGTAGATTTGATGGATGTTCGATATCGAAAAGAAGAAAATGATAACACAGCATTTTTACTGACCGCTGTTGATTCTCTATCTAGAAAAGGATGGGCCGTACCACTCGTCTCCAAACCAGGACAAGTTGTAGCCAGAGGATTGAGAAGAATACTAGAAGGGAAAACTATAAAGCTTTACAATGCGATAAAGGTAAAGAGTTTGACAATGTCAACGTCACGAGCTTCCTGGCGGAAAAGAAAATCAAACGCCTTACAACCGAAAATGAGACGATAAAGGCATCGATGGTGGAGCGTTTTAACAGAACTTTAAAAGAGAAGATTTACAGATATCTGACGTATAAAGATGATGACAGATACATCGATGTTTTACCAGATATGGTTAACACGTTCAACAACACGGTTCACAGTGTTATAGGCATAAGACCGAATGATGTCAATTTTCAAAATCAGGAACTTGTATGGAATCGTGTATATGAAGGAGGTGAGCACAGTTTAACTATTGAAGCAAAGTTAAAGATTAGGGATTATGTGAGAATTAACAAGACAAGAGGAGCATTTGAAAGAAGATAAACCCAGAATTGGACGATTGAGATTTTTATAGCCACCGATGTGCTTACCAATGAACAACCTGTTGTATATAGAGTAAAAGATTTTGCTGAGGAGATGATTGATGGTACCTTTTACGAAAACGAGTTGCAAAAAGTAAAAAATCTTATGAATTTCAGAATTAAAAAGATATTGGGAAGAAGAATGAGAAGAAGTAAAAGACAAATTTTGGTTAAGCAGTTAGGGTATAGAGAAAAGTTCAACGAGTGGGTAGACGAATAGTTTATAAGGAACGAACGCTTGATATGATCATCATATATTGGTCCAATGTCTATGCTGATAACTTTACCCTCAAACTCCAGCGTTGAAAAGTTTCCCAATAACACCAATTCCGATTTTACAGTGAGACTGCATCAATATTTCGATATCATCGGTGGTAAATGGGAGATAGCTCTGCTAAATATGTGTTATTCTAATAATTGGAAAGATGTTACCAAGGAGAAAATAAATTTAGAAAAGACTAATGTCTCCGGTAGAAGTGAAAAAATCCTTCATCTTAATCGGCAACGGAAGATATGATAGTTTGGATGAGCTGGAGGAGGTTATACGAAAGAAAATGAGTGAAATGAGTTTAGACAAAAAGTTTGCCATCTCCTATTACACAGTAACCAACACCACTTTACTAACTAACAGCGAACCTGATACAACATTGAGCTTTTCCAGAGACTTGGCATATGTTTTCGGATTCAAACCGAGTGTGGAAACTACGTATACTCTCGGTAGATACAATAACGTTACAGCTCCTGATATAAATTTCGGACTAGCCGGACTAACTAATTAAAATCTCTGTATGTATATTACAACATTGTTGATAATATAATGGTAGGAGATACAGATGTACCTTTACTAAGAGTGGTTCCGGTTCAAGGAAAGAAGAATAGTGTTGTGTATCAAGAATTTAATAGTCCTCATTACGTCAACGCTTCATCGCTGAATAGCGATCTGGCGCAAGTGCTTATAACAAGTGACGATGGTTAGCGAATAACATTTGATGGTGGAATTGTCGTGTTCAAGGTTCACTTCAGAGAAAAAAAATCACAATGAGTTTGGTATGATACATCCCCAAAGACTCGAAAGAGTTTTTTGATGACTACTACAAGATGCAGGCTGGAAATGGAATTGGTGTGTATAGCGGATGGCGAGTGATGCCTAATATGAGAGGTAATGGACTCGGTAGTATTTTTTCAAGTATACTCAAATCCGCGACACCACTGCTGAAGAGAGGAGCAATTAGTCTGGGTAAAAGAGCACTCTCTGTAGGTAGTAACGTAGCGCGAGATGTCATCGATGGACATAGCTTTGCAGCATTGGCAAAGAAGAGAGGATTGGAAGAGTTGAATGATCTTGGGGGAGATGTAATTGGTGCAGTTTGCCCAGATCATGTGCAAAGGAGAAAAACAAGGGAGTTGGAAAGAGAAGGAGAGGAGGTGGTAGGCGTTCCATATTTTAATACCGTTAGAATCAGGTATAAAGACATCAGAATGTGATATTTATGTTCATTAAGTGTTAACGCTTCGAGCAAACATCACTTGCAAAAGATGGCTAGGCTAAAAAGAACAACAGCTAATAAGTTGGAAGTTCTTCCTACAACATAAACCCCTCATTGGATGTGTTTGCTACGGAGCCAACAAACATATCAGTAGAAAGATCGGAATACGTTGTCATCAGGCTTGATAGGTTAGATCCTTTTGGTAGTGTCGAGTTAACCTTGTCAGGGAGCACTGAGCATTACACCGATCTCTACAACTCGTTTCTGCAAGTGGAAGCCATAGTTGTTCGAGATGACGGAACCGATATCGGTGGTAATGATGATAACGGAGTTTTGAGGATGGGGGATTCAATCCGTGCAATATTCAGCGAGTTGAAAATGTCGATAGAAGGAACTACTGTTGAGTACGCTCACAATTACGGTTCACGCTCCTACTTTACACAACTACTCGAAAACAGTGCAGACAGAAAAAAATATCAAGGTGGGATGGAAGAATGGTTTTATGATGATGCAACTAGCAAAGTTGCTGATAAGCACAACACCGCAGACAAGAAAAAGAGGAGAGCTCTAATCAGAGCTGGGAAAGTAATAGAATTAACCGGGAAACCTCATCTCGCGTTACTTCAGCAAAAAAAGCTAATAATCCCTGGACCTAGTATGCAGCTGGAGTTTGAACGTGCTTCCATCAAACTAGCCCTGTTTGCTGACAACGATTCACCAGCAGGAGGAACGAAGATCAGAATTGATAAATTTGAACTTCATCTTTGCTAAGTTAAGGTAAATCCTACGATACAGAACTCTCAACTCAGTTTGGCGTTGGAAGGTCACAACTACATTTATCCAATTGATCGAAAAAGGTAAAGTTATATGGAATCCGTGCTGGTGTTGCACGAGTTGACATCATTTTAGAAGAAACCAAAACCCAAACAAATCCATTTAGGTTTGATTGATCACAATGCTTTGAGTGGACGTTTTACCAAGAACCCATGTAAGATACAACATGCCAATGTCGACAGTATTGTATTGAGAGTTGGTGATTGCTCAATCGGAAGGAGATTTGAGCCGGATTATGCTAGATATAGTTTCGGAAGAGAATATCATCAGTTTCTACACGCTACCGGAACTTTGCTTGATGGTGATAGTCTTGGCAATACGAAAGAACAATACTTTGATGGTACTACGCTTTATGGGTTTAATTTGACCGGTAACTTTCTTAAAGAAGAATTTCACTCTATGAAAATGTTACAACGAGGGTGGAAATTCGCTTTAGCGCCAACACAACTGAAGGTTTATCCCTGGTAGCTTACTTTGTTAAAGATGGTGTATTGGATATGGATAGCATTCTTCAATTAGCTATCGTGGGAGACGTAGTGCTTTAAACAGAAAGCTAGAGATGAATACCATAAAGAATTGTTCGAACTTATCTTCAGACGATTTATGTGGAAGTGTAAGGATTAACGTTGGAGCTAGAGATCAGTTTTGCAAGCAAATTTGCAATTTTCCAACAGGTTGTTTCATATTCAACACTCATTATTCTCACCAACCTGGAGAGCATTGGTTGGCTGTGTACGCTAATGATTCAGAAGCGAATTTTTTTGATTCATTTGGACGTTCTGTTTCCTTCTGCCCTGATGTAAGCGGAATACTAAGTATTCACAGAGGATATGAAACAGTACAAAGTAATGAAACTCAACCACAAAGTTGGGGAGAGGAAGGGGGAGGGGGAGGGGGAGGAGGAGGGGGAGGGGGAGGGACTCTGCGACTTGTCTCAGGGTTAAAGTTCTTGTAATGATGTGTTTGAGATTGTAGTAATTGGTAATCATACTTTTTGCGATTTTGTACTTCACCAAAGTAGATGACCTTGCAAGGTAATTGATATGTGGCAAGACTGCAGTTCTCAACTATTCCGCTTGGAAAAACTACTGTCTGTAATTTACTCACATCCGTCTCACAAAAAGTAGTTTAAAACAAAGTAATAACCATTTACACCAGTATTGCAATCGACAGCAACAACCTCCATAATGGTTGGGTCAGCAATTTATCAGCAATGAAAAGTTCCGACGGTTCGCAGTTTGTTTGATTTCCATCCTTCAAGAGTCTTAGCCATCTTTAGAGCTTTATTGGCATTGAAGACACTTCCTCACCATCCTTCTCTTCACTGACTTGTGTTGTAGGCATAACCATTTTACGGAGATTTCAATTTTTGCTGGTGTTTCTTTTGCGACAGCATATTTTCTCTTAAGGATAGTTTTGATAGCTTGACCTTGCTCCCTCTAGGATTTATGCTAATGGTAGGAGAGATGTCAATTATGAAAATTTGTATTGAACACATATTTGTATGACTTCGTGTATTTGCGCAATTTCACCCATAGTAATCTAAAAAATAAATAACAATGTTTGTATCAATCTAAACAAATAGAGCAATATACATTGCATTTTCAAATAAAAAAACTAGTTGGAGCCAAGTTGTTTTCTCTCGGACAAAAAGAGATAAGTTTTTCATCGTCAGAGACTTTGTAGACTTCAGACCACACCAACCAGGTATGAAGAGCTCACCTTTTTGAGATTTCAAACTTTCTGAGTACTACTAAAAATAAGTGATTAAGTTTCGATGTTAACTATCTGTCAATTTACAATGTAACCACTTGATTACTATCATCTGGTGTTAATTAATGTTTATTTATTGATTCTTACCTTAACTTTTCTATTTTATTTTGTGACAATTGTCGTGAGAGTTGCACTCTGTTCATTTTTAGTTGACGGCTGCTGTTGCGAGAATTTTTGAGACATTTTTGTCAGATGTTTATTTGACCAACAGTAAACATTTTTACATCACCATGTAGAACATAGTCCCTTCTATTTTCTGGTTTTTATTTGAGGAAAATTTGTCAGTCTTAACGGAAACCGCTTCATGATGACCGCGCTCTGTTCCTTTTTGGGTAAGAGAGAATTTTTCTTGCTGAGATAAATTGAAATGACATTTTTTGCAAAGAACCTCCATGGATGAAATTTGTTCTGATAAATTATTAGATTGTATTTACCTAAACATGCTGGAATTGTTTAGAAGTGGAATTAACATTAATTATTTGGATGACGACGATATTGTTACCTAGTAATTTTTGACTTTTCTCCAGTTTTTCAGTGTTTATTATCATGGTTCCTTTTATCAAAAGATTGCACTTGAAATTTTTTATTTATTGGTGTAAAAATTATGGCAGTATCTTAAGTATCAAAGAAATAATAAATATTGTTCTTCAAAAATCTTTTGAGATTTTCTCAATACAGTCACCAATTTTCATTGTCTTGTTTTAGCCAATTTTGGAGCCCATGTTTTTTTAAAATATACTCACATAGATCAAAATTTATTTTTCTTTCTAGCTGTAGTGTTAGTTTTACGTTATACTTTATTAAATTCACTTTTTACAATATTAATATAAATTTTATTACGATAACTATTTTCATTTTCTTCAGCTAAACATAATTTCAAACTCACTACCAAATCAAAATTCAAATATACTTTCTTTTGCTTGCACTGTTTTAATCAAATAAAATTAATACCTAACCAACTACCAAAAAATTTTAAAACTTTAAATTTCGTAAGTTTTTTGGAAGTTTATTTTTCAATTATGGAACTGTCAAATGATAAATCCTTTAAAATAATGCTGGAGGAAGAAAAAAGTATCAAAACCGGTATTTTGGCTAACTATAAATATTTTTTAAGCATAAATCCTCAAAGATCAGCTATTTTAAATAAATGATGAGGTAATTTTGTTATATGTTTATATATCACCCGAAATGATTTCCAATTTGGAAATTTTTGTCATTTAGCCAAGTCATTTGTCAGAAAATTAGCTTATTGCTCTTAATTATGTGTTTCACAAAGAAGTTATCTATACACATTGTTGTATATGTAACAAGTTCACTTTTAATCATCCTCATTCTTAAAAATCTGTCGAAATCATTTCTACTAAAAAATTCCACTGAAATAGTTCTCTTTTCAATACAACGTAGAGGATGTTGGTGTCCTGGTACTTTTCCACTAGCGTTGTTAGCGGGAAAAATTTTGTCTGCCAGCACAACAACACAGTCAGCCTGCTTCTTGAGACCTGACAACAAACAGTCAACCTTTTCCCCAGAGGTGACCCTGTGCCGTGATAGCATACACTCAGTGCTTTTGAGTAGAATAGCCGTTTACTGTTGTAGGAATAAAAATGTGGATGCAATAGTAACAACTCGTAATGCTGTACTGGAGAGCCTGGTTCACATTGGTCACTGATAGTCCCTGATGATCACTGACAGCGTCACTGATGCATCACCAAAATTATGTTCACATTATCATAATTCAACGTCGAATGCAGCCCACTGACAATCGGGAGCAGTCAGTGATGCTATCACTGACAACATTGCATTTACAATAAGCTTGACATATAAATCATAACAACAAATAGAATCGTAGTTGAGTAGTAGCAACTAGCAGTCAGTGTTCAAACCGTTTTATAGCAGCAATTTCAACTGGTATCTTTATAAATAATAAAGTAACTAGCGCACAATTTAAGCTGAATATTATTTATTGCTGATTTGATGCAACAATATAAAATGTGGATAAATTATTTCAGTAAAAAATCGCACAACGATTGGTGATGGTCACAGATGTACAATCTGGAAAATTTGGTAAAAGTTAAATCAAGTTGAGCAGACAGATCATCATGACGATATGTAGACTCATTGATTAGGCCAATTCTCTTCACCACAAAAAACAAAAATAATAATTAGTAACATTGACTGAAGTGAGCATTGCTAGTGATTACTATTACAATAATTAGTTAATAACAATGTTGTTTGTACTTAGTTTTTTATAATTTCCTGAGCAAATTTCAATGATAATGAATCTCAATGGCTCAAATTAAAACAGTAAAAGAATTACAGTAATTAGGTGTCATCCTTATTGTTTATACGCTGCACCCAGTAGATAGCAACAACTGTCATAATGATTATTGTTGTATTCATTTCATTTCTTATACTTATTGTTAGTAGTCAACTACGATATTAATTAATAACAATTGACAATGATGATAATAATGGAAAATGGATAACAGTTACAGTCATGTCATTTCAATCAATAAATGAGCAGCAAAAAAGATAAAAGACCAACAACAAATAAATTGAATTAAGATCAATTTGACATCTCTTAACTGCCAATGGTTAGTAGATATTATCTTTATTTCGATTCTCAACAACTTTGCTTACTGAACTTCTTAACCTGTGAAAATAAACCAATAACAAATGAATAATAATGACTAATGAACTATTATTTAATTATTTTTAGTTGGGTGAAGCGTAAAAAATTATGACAAGTTGAGCGGTTAAACTTTATTGGTCAAATAACACCTATCGTTGACAAACGGCGTGCTTTGGTTTCCATTGCAGTAATGCATCGCCTTAGTAACCCCGTGATCGGGAAAGTTTTGCAATGCCAAACTTTCCCGATCATGCAGCGTTGCTACGGTTACAACGGTATTCCATGTTCACATCAGCGGACCAGGCTTAATGCGACACAGAAAAACTAAACAACAACTCTGCCTTTTAAAGCAGAGTTACAGGAAGTGACAGGAAATGGTTGGCCTAGTTTTTTAAACATTCCAATTGCATAGCAGAAATACAATAATTATCCAGCTACGGTTCATATTAAAATTCTAGCCAACGATGGATAAATAAGTTCAAGAAAACTGGTCTTGTGAAATAACCGCCCGTAACAGTTTAGTATTTCTCTCTTCAACAGTTCTTGGTCTGTTACGGACTTGGATACTGGTTTCTCCACTTCTGAGGATATTAATCACCTGGATCCAGGTCCTAGACCTTCTTGGGCTTTATTTCCTCCCTCAAGCTATGTCAGCCATCTTTTTTCCAGCCCTGTATAGCTACCCAGAGCAGGGGTAGTGAATTGATGACTATGTTGCTTGTATAAGTAAATAGGTTACTTGCAATCAATACTGGGCTTGTTAATTGTTCCTAGGAGGCATGCCTGAAGACTGCAAGCTATCAGCTAGACCTTAGAAAGTATTGGTCACTTATGGTGACTGTTAAAATTCAATCAAAAATATTGCAAAGGCCTTTTTGTTTGTAATATACTTTGTTTCATAAAGTCCCTATAGAGATTAGATTATTATGCATTAAATGATTCAGGTGAGAGAAAGTTTTCATCATGACAAAATTTCTCTGGATTTTTGTGAAAAATCTGGTAACACAACATTATTTATCAAAAAGCTCTGTTTTTGTCCAAAAAAGCAAAGTAATGTTCCAAACAAGGAGTTTTTGTCAAATATCCAGCCCTTTTAACTTTCAAAGAAAATTTGTCAGTCTAATTTTTGCATTTTATCAGGTCTTGTGACTTTTTGTTGTTCTTCAATTTTACATTGATGTCGTAGTTTTCATCAATGAAAAATAAAAAACCAAGAGTTTGGTAAGTTTTTCTACCAGCAGCTTCTAAATATTATAACAAGTGACTCGGGAAGCAAGATAATAACCAGTAATGGTAACAGTTGATGGCAACATGGTGATAAAAATTTCAAATTCACAACAAAGTTTCATATTACATCATAACTGAGTGAAAATTAATCTGGAAAAGTTGCAATTTCCCTTGCTCATTTTGGAGTTATGTGCCCAACCTGGCTCCGACTTTCAGAATTGTAAGATTTGGCTGGAAAAAGTTCTTAATCATCTTGTAGAGCGGACTGGTGCCTATATTTTGGATTCTTTTTTTAAGACTGTTTGACGTTCTAAACAGATGCAGTTCCAACTCTCCTTGACCCTATTACTTCCTGTACTCATTCTTGATAATTTTTTCTTATGATTGGCGGTTTTTCCTGGCAAAGAGCTAGCACATTGTTTTTTTTCTGTTGATATAATTAGTTTGTTATTATCTTAGCTCGTTTTAGCTTTATAATTGTGGAGTTAAGAGCTTGTAAGCTGTCAACTGATGATTTAAAAATAACAACGATAATAACTGATTGATTTTAATTTTTGTGTTTGCCATAAAATTGTTGATTGGTACTGTTTTCTACATCAACATTTAGCTCTAAATTTTCTTAGTTCATGTGTATATAAATGAGGGCTTTATCTCCGGTAATAACCAAATTATTACTTATTTTCAAAAAAAATTTTGTCAGAAAATTTTGGTATTCTGTACAGTCAATGTTAGATTGTGGTTTCAGTTGTTAATTCCTGTATTGTATATTTTTGCTTCCAATTTTGCGAGCTTCATCAATTTTTTTTATTCCGTTCAGCTGTGCTCTCAGTTTGTTGTTTAGTCTGATACTTTTTTTGCTGGTTCATCTGTCAGGGTCAGTTTCACTGCTAAATTGAAAGAAAAAAATATAAAATTAGTTTGAACTGGTTGAACCACAATGTTATTAATTTTCCTTAGAGAAGAAAGAATGCTGATTCATATGAGCATAAACTAATAAGCGTATCATGTATAGATGAATTTTATTAATGGTTTAAAAAATGGACGTTTTGAATAATGTTGGTGGAAAGTTGAGCTTATTTATTGTTAGAAGTGAATGAAAATCAAAGTGTTTCAAAATGCTTGCCATGCCTATGAAATCAATTACGGCAGATGCCGATGAGAACCAGTTAAAGCTATATTAGTGTTACTCAGTTCGCAAGAATACTTCATTTTCCTGAACACTGCACCTTTTTTGGCAACTAGTTGCAGTTGGAAGCAGTTAAACACACTTCTTTTTGCAAACTATACTCAAATTGACTTCTTAACATCTCTTACAGCCGTCGCAACGTACTGTGAGGTTGTGGAATCAGGGAAAGTATAATACAAGTGTGGTTATTCAACACGGGGCTTATCACCATAACACAGACCCATACTCCCACAGTACAAGCTGCCAGTATCCAATAAGTAAGTAATCACAACGCTACACAGAAACTGATTTAAAAAAGAAACAGATTTAAAATAACTGACTTTGTCAAACTGAATATGTAAATCTGACATTGTAAAACTGATCGTGTAAAACTAGTTTTGAGAAAATGATATTGTGAAACTCATCTGGAGACTGTGAAAGGCTCAAATCTATGTAAGGCTTCCATGCAAAATGTGTTAGGACAGCAGTTTAGTGCAACGATTTTCTGACCAACTAGATGGCGTTTAGGCTACTAATTTGTGCAAAGAGAACAAGCCGGAAAGAATTTTACTTTAGCTGTGAGTTTAAACTTCTAGCACATTGATTGACACATCGTTACACAATTCTACGAATGATTGATGATGGCATAAGCTGTTGGCATCAAGAACGAAAGTGAAAAGTAAGAATTGCGTGCACATAGTTGCTTTGCTTTAATCCGGTCACTCTGTTACTACTATTTTGGTTCTAGTTTTGATACAATAAATGGGGTGATTCACTTCTAGAGTTTTGGAAATCGAACTACAATGTTTATAAACAGGTTTAAACTGCTTCCTGTGAAACAAAAGTGAATAGATCCACTCTTATTCATGTATCAAACTTCTCAAGTGGTGAGAACTTGGTGGACTCATTTCTGGTGTGACAGCCAATAAGTCAAAGCACCTGTGACAAAGAACAGTTTGAAAATGAAACGCCTTTTTTGCTTTGTTGAAACAAGAGGGAGTCTACCCACTATGCATGTGGTATGAATTTGATAAACTAACTCTTGGTTTAATAACAAGTGGAATAGAGTATGTTTGTGCCACAGCCCTGGGTTTATGTACTTGTAACAATGGACCACTAATAAAACATAATCTCTCCCAGCTTTGGGTCACATTTTTTGAGTTTCTTAGTTTTCATTTGGAAAAGATAGCAACAACATACTACTCACTAAAATCAAGTTGGTAAGTTGATTGGCAATCTTAGGGTGTAGCAACAGGTGACTCGACCCCATTTTGGTGTAAGAGCATATTTCTGAACTTACTAGCAACACGTATTCTTCTTGCACCATTTTCATTTTCAATGGTATTGTGAGTTGCTGGAACAACAAAAATTCAGACAACTTTTAACGAATTGGTAGGTAATTAGACCCTTATGCGCTGTAAACACTAGAAAATTAACTTATTTGCTACATCGAAAAACTTCACAAATGTTTCAGAATACCTTGTCAATTTTTTTCTGGAGCACTGTTTGTGGGTGTGATGCTAGTAACGGATATCCATGTACCCCGAGGTAGACAGTCGCTCTGCAAAAGGGCAGTGCCGCAAACCAACCGAAAGATTTGCTTCATTCGTGTGACTTTTATGCCTGCACCTGTTTATATCGTGACAATTTCAAAAACTGTCAGAAAATTAAATTTAAAGAAGACTAATAATGTCCGTGAAACTTAGGGAGAGCATGTGAAATTATAAAATCAGCGTTATGAGTTTAGTGGTGGTTTGTGGACAAAAGTTGCTAAAGAAATGACCAGTAAAGGTAAATGGACGAAGAAATAATGGCTGGAATTCTCCGTAAAATTAACTTAATGAATAATACTTTCCGCAACTTGTTTAATACAAATGTGTTGTTACCAATATTTTTAATAAATCTAAAACGACCATCCTGATGAAGAAAAATGTTGATTAGTGTGGCATCCTCATAGGTCACGAGCACTACCCACTTGTGTGAGAGTTGTTTCAATGCATTTGGTTCTGGGTATCATTATTAATTTATCATTCTTCATTATTAATATAAATTATGTATGTTTATTATTGTTATAAGTAATTATTAGGGTTGTCATTTGCAATAGTCATGTATTGGAAGTGTATTGACTATATCATTAAAAAGCAGAGCTGCTTTGTTAAAAATAATTCAAATGAGAGTTACTGTTGTAGTTATTCAAGGATGAGTAGTCTCGAAACAAGAGTTGTCGAAAGGACTAGTGCAAAGGTGTTAGCAGTAATACAGGAGCAAATATTTTTTCATAGCGTCTAAGGGCAAAAACGTTCTCCTGGTTCCCAGTGCCTTTTTGTTGCCACCAGTTCCCATAAGAATTTGTGAGGTATCTTTTTGTGTGCACCAGGTGTGATAATTTACGTTATAATATTTTTGCTTGAAATAAGTATTCATTGTGTATGGTTTGTTATATTGTGATATGTACGTTGAATTAGATGTAACAGACTGATTAGTTCATAAACATGTTATGTATGTTTGTTTATATCGTGGGTTTGTATTGTGTTTGATTGTTGAATTAACAATGTATAGTCATTGGTATCGTTTAAAGAATGGCTCCGGCCAACTCTATATTTATCTGATATGTCATTGATATGTTGTTATAAGGTGCTTCAAATACCAACTTTGTCAAAATTCAATTTATTTCTATGTTTTCTTAACAACAATAATAACAAGCATGTTGTGAATGCTGTCTCCCTTCAAAATCTTTTGGGAAAACATACGACGTACGCATGTGTTTTAGCGAACGCTAAACTTTTGTTTGACAATCTTTGGATCACCAAAATCGCTAAAGCATAACAGTACAAGTGACCTCAACGATTGATGTAACTAACTAGTAGTAATAGCGGCGCATTGTGGCTAGTAGTAGTAAAAACAAAATTTTAGCGTTTTCTTAAACACTTGGGTACGTCATATGTTTTCCCAAAAGATTTCGAAGGGGAAAAAACACTCACAACATGCTTGTTATTAATGTTGTTAAAAAATCATGAAAATAAATTGAATTTTGACAAAGTTGGTATTTGAAGCACCTCATAAGGACATATCAATCACATGTCAGATAAATATAAAAATGGCAAGAGCCATTCTTTAATGACAAGAAAAAAACTTAAGCTACTAATTTTCACACATACCCATATACATATTGCTGCTCTAGTAGATTTTGTGCCTTTATTCGTCTGCAGTCACTTTGAATTGAACTTATCCAGATGCTTTAGAGTCTTTATTGCCACTACATTCTAAATGTATGAAGTGTAGGGACTGCTGAAAGATAGACTTTCTTACACTGTGCAAAATGACTTCTTATCCTAGCATATCCTAACTATATCCTAGTAGCAGAGACACCAATTTTTTTAGGATATATCAACTCATTAAGCCCCAATCAAGCCTTTATATCCTAATTCAGGATAGTTATCATTAGTTGATTTCTCCAGTATTACAAAACTGAGTTGCCTTTTCTTTCCACCTGGTAGGCAACCGCTGAACAGTTGCTGCTACAGCCCATTGATGTTCTGATTGCAATCCATCAGCAGGCAAAACCGAAGTCTCGCATTCACATGTTTTTATGAAGAGCTGTTACTCTTAACCCTTTTATCACCCTAGCAGTGTCTTCCTATGCTCCGCTGCACTTCAGGGTATTTAGGCTATAGTTGGACAATGTATTTTTTTTTTGTTTTTTTTTATAGCCCCAATCTGATCAAGGTAAGCCAAATCAAAAACATGAGTAAAGAACTTGTAGTTAGTTTAACAAGCAAAGCAAAAATTGTTTTATTTAGCTGGGATTTTCAGCATTTCCGCACAACAAGAATTGTCACATCTGTGCGGCATAGTCAGATTAGAAAGTGTATTTTAATGAACTAACTGCAAAGAATGTTTCATTGATATGCAGAAAACTTTGCACAAAGCACTTCCTATTGATTTCGACTATTATTTTGATAGAACAAATGAAATGTTACGCTTTCGCTAATACCACCTGTCCTATCTTCTGTTTTTTTGGTGCTCAAAGAGCAGTCTTTGTACAGTTTAGTACAACACATATAAATATGAATACATAAAAACTATCTTGACTCACATTTCAGAGTACATACTTCTACATACAACAAAATATTGATGCAAAATGTATGACCAATTGCTATAAAGCTGGGTTATGTACAATAACAAGTAATAAATCTAAACCGCCCCAATCGGGTTGATGAAGGCTAGTGAAGTACATGTTGTATTGAATTGTACATTTCTTAAATGCTTTGGTGCAGTGAACAGCTCTCTTATCAGAAATATAAATGTATTAGAGCTGTTACAAAAATTAACTAAACCACGGATCTCAACTTTGAACTTTGAAAAATCCTAATTGAGTTCGCGCAGCATCATTGAGGTCGCGAAGCGCCCGAACCGAGGTGCGCTGCACGGAGCAATATCAGCTGCGCTTAATAAAGCATTTGACAGTCAATAAAAGTGAATGTATTGGAAATGGAGACAACAAAAGATGAAGAATGTATGAGAAATGCTTGGAGTCACAAAAAAATGGATGAAGTGCGATTCGATTAAAATTTCCGACCACATATTATGTTAATGAATAACTGTGTATTGTTTGCTCATTTTGTTTTTGCTTTGGTTATATGCTGTTGTGGCTTTTTTACATTTTTTATCAGCTTTTGATCGTTAACATCAACCAACTACATACACATTGCACTATGCGACTTGAGACCGTTGCTCAAACTAGTAGTTACCTTCGTTTAAAACTGCTTTTAAATGGTTGTTTTTAGTGTTGTAGGCAAGCTAGAGCCACGTGATGAGTCATCAGTAACCCAAGTTTCCTAAAGCAAACACAATAAGCATTGTAGGGGTTATTGAGTGGAAATAGTGTAAAGCCAGTATCTGCTGGCGTGAAATCTCCGACTAAAAGTAAAAAAAAAAAGGAGAGATTTTTTGACTCATTCGGATTTCAT
Source organism: Cryptosula pallasiana (assembly GCA_945261195.1). Taxonomy (NCBI): domain Eukaryota; kingdom Metazoa; phylum Bryozoa; class Gymnolaemata; order Cheilostomatida; family Cryptosulidae; genus Cryptosula; species Cryptosula pallasiana. The sequence continues at coordinate 379,939 of CALYOO010000014.1, read as the reverse complement.
TGATGTCTTTTGTCTTTATTCATGACTTGATCCGAGCATCATATTAAATGTCTACATGATTCAGTAGTGAAAGTGAGGCACTAGTAGTTGTATCGTTGTTGTTGTATTGAAAGAACATGAAAACTTGTTATTTATTTAATTTGTCTGGGTTGTAGTTGAGACTAGATTACCGGAACAAATGAAAAGTATAGTATGAATGTAAGGGAGGTGTTAATTAAACTAATAAATCCGGGTAACAAAGAACATTATTACCAAATCATCCTAGGGAAATTTGACACCCCAAAGTCTGGGTAATTTGGATAGAATCTGAATGGTTGAGATCCCTGGCTGAACCAAAATAAAGCCTTGTATGCATTGGAAAAAGAGAAGCGGTGAAGGAAATGTACTGTGGATAGAAAAAGAATAGATATTTTAAGTTGACAATAACTCGTTCAACAACTCTTGTTTATTGATCTGATTACTTCCTGTGCATCCATTCATATCTATAATATGTAGATATATTTTTGTCAGTTTGCCTATGTGATGGCTGAAGCTCTTGTGTTTATTTGCACTCATTCATTCATGTCTTGCCAATCACCCTAGTGGATTGCCACTGTAGGACTTTGCTTCTTATGCATAAAGCCAGTATTTAAACAGCACTCTGTGTAGCTTGTCTGAGCCATGGGTCTTATGCTTGCCAACTGATCCGGCAGTAACTGATCATGGTTGTCACTGTCAATCCGGCACAGTTTCTCCTCTGGAGAGAGGTATAGAACTTGAGATTAGTGGAATTTTGTGGAAACCAGACAAAAACACATTACAGTACTCTGACTACCTAGGGAAAAGGTAATAGGGGTCGCAGAATTTGTAAGAATATAACGTGAAGCAGGAATAGGAGGAGAAAAAACACATGGGTCAATGGACTGAGTAGAAGTTATATAGTTGTAAGACCTTATTATGCTTTTTGTTGTTAGAGTGTACCCTTTCTATGAGAATGAGCGATAACAAGATAGGGATTTGTGGGGTACGCGGTAAACACATTAACCCAAACTTGGTAATAGTCACCAATATCTTCGCAGACAAACAAAAATCATGTAAAAATGGCAATAAAATTGGACTCAATGAGTTTGAAAAAATCCAAGGAGGACTGGTCAAGTGAACAATCAATTTGGCAATTAATAAGTGATACGGTGAACATATAACAATTTACCACACTTGTAAATCAAAACAAGGTAAACTTTGACAACATATTTTTGTTTGGATTGATCACCTATATTAAACGCTGCTAATACGAGTTGCATTGCATTACCACATCAACATGGGTATTGCATTAGGTAACCATCACAAGTCTTGTCACAAACCATTTACAAATCACAACAAACAAACACACACACTTTTGAAATATGTTATTAATGGTTGCTGCTTGCAACAGCCTAAAAACCAACAGGACTAGCAGACTACCTATACCGGGGTCAGACGAGAAGCAACAAAATTTAATGATATACCGTCACAGTCTACAAAAGTGTGCTAACTTCAGCTAAAATTTCAACAGTCAATTGCACCTTTCTAACGAGCGAACGCATAAATAATTCTAACTAACTTCAAACAAAAAGTCAGCCTCGAGAATGTTCAAATTTACATCAAACCTTGAAACCAATGGTTAGTAGTAACTTATCAAGGTTTTTACTTATTTTCATTATTTTTCAGCCACTTACTCAAAGCAGCTACAGCATCATATTTTCAGCCAAAAGAACTAGTAGCTTTCCATATCACGACGTCGTAGAATATGGTGTCATGGCTCAGTGCTTCTAAGTAGCCATGAACCATCAACCTTTTCCATAAGCCAGCGCTACAGTAGGCCCAAAGGTAATGAACGCTAATTAGAGAGCCAACAGCGACTTTGAGCTAGTGAGTCGATGAGTGAAACTGTATCAAGGAAACTTGGATCAATCAACAATTAGCTTTAAATGCTTTTCTTGTGTCTGTTTCACTTAATACATACACCACAGATAAAATTTTGAAGCAGTAGTGCCTGGCTAATGCGTAATTTATTCATTAGGTTTAAAACAATCATTTATTTTTACTATTATTCAACAATGGCCAATTGATAATTTATTATTTTTTAACTTTTATTAATTATTATCATCAAATTCTAAAATAGGGAAAAAAAGATAAAAATATGAACTGAAACACTTATTTCGCATCATTTTCAATTTAAATAAGTGGTCTTGAAATGCAACTGTCTCATAACATTGAAACTCTTGTCCAACTTGTTCAATTATTTCGACCATAGTGATGCTTGAAATTCAATACACGCCTGTGCAAACCAGTAGTGCTACGGCTTCCATTTTTCCATAACACTTCAGTGGTATGATCCGTTTATAAGTCGCTACTTAGTAGCAACTTTCAATAGCGCCACCTCATCACGACTGTAGTAGCGATATGCCCATTTCCAAGATCCAAAAACCCATGGCGCTACAACGTTGCGCTACAGTGTCACGTCATGGAAAGCCACCAACTGATGATGCTTTTTTCTATCGTTATTCGTGATGGGCTTTGAAAGAATTAAAAAAATACATATTGTTCTTTCGTTCATTCTGTATAAGCAAAATATTCAGAAACCTTTTAATGATTGCAAAGCATAGGTTGTCCACTTACAGCAAAAATCTGTCTTCGACAAATTTTTTTTAGCAAAACCAGAATTAACATAAGAATGTGTAGTTATCACTCAATTTATAAAAAGGTCGAGAACCATCAAAAGAAAAACTTCAGAAACCACAAAGTCTAAACAATAACATTTTGTGGATGCAATGATGGATGTTTTTTATCAGCTTTTATCGACTGTAGCAAAATTGTGTTAAAAGCTCAAATTTCTAAATCACGTAATATAGCACTTAAGTGTTTCTCTCTCTCAAAATAAATAATTTTGCAGCAGTGAAGCAGCTAAGGACAATAGATAGGAAATACTTATTAATGAATAGCATGAGTGATCAGCAGTTGTTAGTCAAAAGACTGATTGCATAGCAAAAAACATGAGCTTCCAGTTTTTAAATGAATTATTTTCATACAACTTCTTTCAAAAATAATTGTGGAAGAAGCTGAGAGTCCGATTACCACCCATGCAACAGGGCTGGTTGCTATGAAACCAGATACAAAAAAGGAAACTGCATGAGTCAGACCTCGACTTAGATCAAGTGTTGGTGAAAAGTAAGGTTAAAAGTAATACTTTTCAAATACAAAACTACATGATTTACTTGTGTCTGATTAAACAAAAAAAACTACAGAAATAATTTTAGTGCAATTGTTAACGCACTAGGATTGACCCATTGTGAATGAGTCGATCAATCATTTACTTCCAAACTAAACGGTGTGAGAAAATTGCTAATTTTATTAAAATGCAGCGGAGTGAGGTGATGTTTCTCAGCAACCCAAATCGTTTTTAGCCATCAATGAAACTTTAAAGTAGAATAGGTAGGCAGCATAGCAATTCTTTCATAAACATCAACTAATTTTCAGTATTTACACTAAATGCACGGCTCAAAATTTCTCTAGGGAACGTTCAGACAGAGTGCAGAATCACGGACACTTTATATGTGGTGAAAAAATGTAACAGCTCTTGTATGCGCTCCGCTGGAGCAGTAACCTGAAGCATAAAATATAAGTGGATGATACATCCTACCAATGACTTTGCAAATAGTTTGTTGTGAAAAATACTAAGCAGTACTGTATATAGTAGTGCGTAGATACAGTAGTGCGTAGACACAGTAGTGCATAGACACAGTAGTGCATGGACACAGTAGTGCGTAGTCACAGTGGTGCATAGACACAGTATTGGATAGATACAGTAGTGAATAGGCACTGTAGTGCATAGACACAGCAGTGGATAGACACAGCAGTGGATAGACACATAAGTGCATAAACACAGTAATGCATGGACACAGCAGTGAAGAGACACAGTTTTGCATAAACACAGTAGTGGATGAGCACATTAGTGGAGAGATACATTAGTGCATAGACACAGTAGTGGATAGCCACAGTAGTGCATAGACACAGTAGTACGTAGACACAGCAGTGCATAAACACAGTAGTGCAAACAACACAGTGTTGCATAGACATAGTAGTGTAAGGACATAGAAACTTGTATAAGTTGTGGTGCATAGATGTAGAAGTGCATAGAGATGATTACTCATAAAAGTTCTTGTGCAAAGGCAAAAAGTTACATGGGCATAGTAGCATGCGGACATAGTTTTACATAAAAATGGTGTTACGTACATATAGTAGTAATACACAGACAATAGCAAGTAGACATGAAGGTACGTAAACATTGTAGTACATACAAATAGTAGTATATAGGTATAGTGGTACACAGGTATAGTATGGAGTGCCAAATGCTAAAAAATTACTTACTATTTGCAGTGTGTTGTTTAAAATTATGGTAGTAGTAATAAAGGAGCAGATCTCTGTCATGGGGTCTAGGGAGGAGAAGGTTCTCCTGGTTCCAGGTGTACCTGAAGTACACCCCTGTTACCATGCGAACCTGTGAGGTGCCTTTTTTTAGCGCCAGTTGTTTAGAATGTTTGTGACTTTATGGTGTTGATTGTCGATTTGGACGATGGCTTGTACGTTGTGTGTATTTGTTGGATGTTTTGGAGGTTCTCCTGGTGCATTGTTTAGGTGCCTGGTGACTGAGGTGCCTTTTTGCATACATCAGGTGTTTTGTAGTTACTTGTGTTGGGTGAGATGCCTTTTTGTGTGCACCGGGTGTTTTAATTTTTTGTGTTGTATTTAGTCGGGCAGGAGTTTCATATTGTGATTTTTCATGTCGTTAGAATATGAGTTTGATTGGTTTATAAACGGGTAGGTTGAAACTGAGTTTTGTATTGTGATTTTATTGTTTGATTAACGTTGTATAGTTATTGGTATAGTTTTATTATTACAAGAAAATTTAAGCTGTTTTCTTCAAGCATAATCGTGATACTTATAGATATATATTTATTGAAAGGGTATTGAATAGTTCTATTATAATGCTGAAAGAATTTACAGACATATTTATCTCATAAAGATAAAATAGTTCGGGTTGAAAATAATGTTTGTATTAACGTTGTGTAGCTAGCTATGTACATGTACATGAATATGATGTTGTTAAAAAATATGTGTAGTTAGTGAATTTTGTTGATATTACTGTAGTGATTGGGGGCGTGTTTTTTTGAATCACGACTGTGATATTATTTATTAAAAGTCTTGGTGTTAGAAGAGTTTCATATAAAAAAATCTTCAGCTACTATCTTTAAATTTTTTTATGTTGTTACTACCATTGCTTGTGAAAAAGTCCGTATTATGTTTTTAAATTTTTTATTGCGTATGGAGTAAGCTTTATATGACCGAAAGTTGCGTCAATTTTGCCTCTACTATATTATTTATTAACAATTATATTGTTATTTAGAAAAATAGTTCGAAACAAAAATCGATGAGAGCAATTGTCAAATGTTTACGGGTAACTAAGAGATTCAACACGGAAAACCAATTGGCAAACTTCAGAGTGTCTGCTAAACAAACCTGCGATGTTTTGTTTCATCAAAATTCAATTCAAACTTGAGAATGTTCGCTAAACCAATCTACGATATTTTGTAGTCGACTTAAAGTTACCATCAGGTTTTTAACCGGATCAAATTTTACGCGAGCCACTTTCAGGTATTATCGTAGGCGTCACTAGGTTCGCATCCCGTTTTCAAATCAATTAAGTTTATGCATTCCCTTTTTGATTAGGTTGTGCGCAAGTAACTAATCAACGCTAACAGCGCGGCTTTAGAAAAGTAATTAATCATACATCAATATTCATTCACTGTTACAGCCGTCAGTTTGCTAATTTTCATGTGTTTTTCAGACGGAGCGGATGTCTCTATGCATTCCGAATAACAAAATCAACTTTATAATTTCAGTTGAACACGCGAGTGTCAATATATGTGTGCAATTGGGAAGTTTTGAAGACATGTTCGTTGAACAACATTGGTTCAATTACAACAAATGTCTACATTAACTATTTATCTTGAATTTGAATTAACTTTCAAGTATAAATTGGGTATTAAAACAAAATAAGCAAATAACACGACAGTTTATGAGCTTTTTAGAACCAGCACTTTTTTGGTTATGTTGTATGACTTGTAAAATACAAATACAAGCATTGCTATGAATGTGTGACGGGAATACAAAACGTGTTTTATTCATTAGTTAGACGTGCTTATGTCCTGAAAGTTGTAAACTTAAATTTATAGGAATAGTAACACTTAATACGTGTGTCTGTTTTATTATTGGTGAGTGTACATTTCATGTTTTTTTGCGGTCTGTGTTTTTAAAATTTTGGCGTATCGTATACCAAGTCACTGCATTTAATACACCAACAAAGCGATGCAACTTACACCTTACATAAAAACTTTACATCATCCGTCATCCAAAAATGAGTACATGGAATAGTCGTAATGAGCCAGTGTCAGCCTGCAGACATAAAATAAAACATTTATTAGGAAATATTACATAAACAATAACTTTAACAATAACTTTACTCTTTATACATGCCAGTATCCATTGCCCGTACACATATAAACCTGCTATTCACATCATACCACCATTGTGCATACCTCTACGTCATGTCATCATGCATTTAATTTCATTTTAAAGTTTACCTGAAGAGTGCAAACAACGATTTTCTGCACGAAACTACTTAGTAGTAATAAATTACTTGATTCTCAATAAAGTTTGCTTTCATAAATGAAACATCGAGCACTTTACTTGACTGGTACTCTTCAGAGTGTGTTTATATACATATATATACTATATAAATACTCAAACTGCGGACTGCGGCTGTTTCTGCATTTGTTGCCTCATCAGTGCAGTACAGAGTTTAGCAGGGTGACAACCCTAGCAATGATACAAATATTTGCATCAAAGCATGTTTAAAGAATTGCCGTCACCAAGCACTAGAATGCTCAAACCAGAAGGTGAGCTTTGCACAAGGCTATCAGTGTTTAATGCCACTGCGAGAGCGCTCAACCAAACCGACGGAGCATAATTCTCAAACTGAGGACAGTGGCAGTTTCGGCATTTGTTACCTGATCAGCGCAGAACAGAAGTTAGCAGGGGTGACAACCCTCGCAATGATGCTAATAATTTCACCAAAGCATGTTTAAAGGATTGCCGTCACCAAACACTAGAGTGCTCAAACCATAAGCTGAGCTTACATATGTATAAATATATATATACATAAATAAATACATACATAAATATCAATATCAATATATATAATATATATATATATATATATATATATATATATATATATATATATATATATATATATATATATATATATATATATATATATATATATATATATATATATATATATATATATATATATATATATATATATATATATATATATATATATATATATATATATATATATATATATATATATATATATATATATATATATATATATATATATATATATATATATATATATATATATATATATATATATATATATATATATATATATATGGAGATACATACACATATATATTGAGTATATATATATATAAATACATTGAGTATTTTACAGTGAGAAAACTTCTGGGTTTCAATATTCCGATATATAATATAAAGAGATTTTTGCGCAACAAAACAACATCTTTTGCGCAGATAGAACAATATTTTGCAGAACAATAAGGCAACTACATAAGGCATCATTGCAACTTCGTCAATCTAAGAATCAGTGTTTTTACACTAGAATCATTCGCTTCAACGGTGTCTACATACCAACTAGTACAACTACTTGAAGGATTAGAAAGACTCTGGGCAATACAGTAAGGTGAGATTCTCAGCAAAAAAGTGAGAAGTAACAAGTAAATACTCAACGCATTTTGGTCAAAATCAACTAGTTTCAATGTAAAGTTGGGATTTTGATTATTTATCATTAGGAGCACTTGGATAGTTTTTATTTTAATTTATTTTTAAGAGCACTTGGAAGACTTTTTATTTAAAAATTTTTTTTTTCATATTGAGCAATCCATCAGATCAAAACTTTTCTTTTATCTAGTTTGTGTTTTTTTTCCAGTTCAACTTCTCACTCAATACTATGGATATGGCTGAAGACGGCAGATCAAAAGATCTTACAACATAGGAATCATATTCTGATGAGAAAAAAATATCTCACCTGATTCGTCTATATCAATTAAGAGACTAAAAGAAGTTTGACCCAAACCATGGACTTTAGAAAAAAATACGACAATTGACTACGGATTGACATTGAGAGAACCTTTTAATTCAGACTTTTCTTGCCTATCAAAAATCACTGCTATTATGCTCATCTTTTGTCTTATCAATGAAAGAGTAGCAATTGGGAAGTTTCAGCCGCTTCAACTAAATCCAATACCGTCGCATATGGAGATAACTTACATTGAAACACCAGCCGAGGATGTCTATAAAAATTTATCCATCATCCACTACAATGTCGAAACATTTGGCAACAGATGACAAGTCGGATCTATTGTGAAAATGAAGAATACGACAAATTAGCTCCAATAGGATTTGATGCACCAAGACTGGTAATCTTCATGGGATTCGATCAGGAAAAACATCCGATCTTTCATCTAATCAGTTTTCTACCTAATACTTCTGTTGAACACGCTAAACAACTAACTAGGAGAATAAAAAAACAAAACACATAGTCAGTAGCTCAGCATGGTTTGTATTGCAACTCTCTCTCAGTTTTCTGTAGGTAGCGTAATCAGTTTTGGATCACTTCAAGTAACTCACCGTTTACCAGTACCTAATGGGGAAGCGGCAATGAATGCGGTGTGGTGAACTACAGATGTTTCCAATACGACGGATTGATGATGGGGGTTCTATACATACCCGAAAAACACGCTGCTGACATAAAACGAATTGGAACAGGTGTTATCCTTTTACGAAATAGGGAAGTCAATGAATTTCGTCAATTTTGTCATGATATCATTGCCTTCAAGCTAATGCATGTAATGGAAGTAGCTCAAAGCATATCCGACAAACTAGATGAATCCGAACAGATGAAATACTTTACTCCAGATGAGATTGCCGAAAACAAGATTTTACTACTTTTAGTAGGAAAAGTGTCTTCCACCATTTTAAAAAAATCACAAGTACAAGACAGAAATTATACTCAAAGATTTCAAAATGAGTAATACAACTTGGTGAGTGATTTCTCTTTTCCATTAAAGATAATCTAACCATCGTAACTAATACTTCAACTCAAATTAGATGGAATAATTTATACACAAAGTAATTTTTAGTTTTAGATATTCGAAGATAAGACTGATCAGGGGAGCTAAAAAAAATACTCTATTATCATCCAAGATTCAGAAAACAACCTACTATAAAAACATTCTAATATTTAGTGAAAGGTATTCCTCGAACTCTTCACTAACAAACAAATATATTACTTTTTATTACAAATAACTCCCAAGTAAGAAATATTGTGAATTTTAAAGAATATCGATGTGTTTTCTTATGTATATACGCAATGATGTCAATGAGTGACTATTTCCATCGTTCATTGTAAAATTATCTAAACTAATGCAAACGATATATTAAACTCTTATATACTCTATGTAACTTGTAACTCATGGTAACTGGTCCATTAATCTTGGTACAAAATCATTCAAAATCTTTAAAAAGAATTATGGTAATGGATAAAGAGCTCTCTTCTATACATAATATTGAACTTGTGATAAAAGTACTCCATCACTATCTATACACGAATTATACACATAGAATTTAAAAAACTAACAATTGCACTTACGTTTTCATCAGAACAGTAAAACTAACCAAAAAAATCTATCCAAAGTGTTTTAGGGGTACACATTAGCTCTTTTGTTACCAGTAGAACTTATAATGAAAATTATTCATGCTTCTACAATAAATTTATAGATAATACAACGCTTCATTTATATACAATACTCAAACCCCAAATCTAACATTGTACAAGCCCGTGTTTAAATCAACATCTCACCATTCATCAAAACACTTGGTGCACACAAAAAGGCACCGGAGGATCAACATACCACACCAATAAATACAGATAAATACCAATAACCATCAAATACCTTCTAAACAGCACCCAAGGGACCAGGAGAACCTCCTGGAGAACCTCCATGAGGACCTCCAGAACATCCAACACACCATACAATGTGTTAATCAACATTCAACGCTATAAAACTACCATACATTCTAAACAACTGATGCACACAAAAAAGTACTTCACAGGTTCTCATGGTAACTGGTCCATACTTTACCTTGAACCAGGAAAACCTTCTCCTTAGACTGCATGACAGAGATATGCTCCTTTATTACTACTCTTATGGTAATAAATATTTCATATTCTGTTTTGATAATTTATAACTAATAAGTTATTATTCTTTATTGTTCTTATCATGTTTAGTATCATCAATTAAGATTATAATTATCAATTGTATTTATTGCTACTTGTCTACTTAATATTACTAGTTGCTGTAAATATTCCACAAATCTCACTTGTATTACTTATTAGTAATATGCGAATGGCTGTTTACTCCGTAGACCTATAGGTCTAGAGGTCTATACAGACACCTACGTTTTGTCGGTATGCGGTGAAAACGCGTTTTCTTATTTCCAGACCACGTTTTTTTTTACAAGAAGACGCTCAAATTCATAGACCAACATGTTGGTCTACAAAAACGTTTTTTGCCTGACGCTTCGGTAATTAGATAATTATTATGAAATAACTACCCTCGATTGGATAAAATATAGGGATAAAATTTGACGACTCCTGTGAAAATTTGCATAATTCAACCTTGACCTGGTCATTACTGACTAGTCAACAGACCATTTGTTGCTTCTATCAAAGAGGGTACTTTTTATTTATAAACAACTAATTATTATTTATAAACATTAATTATTTATTACAGGTAACAAATTATTTATTTGGCATTGTAAACAAACATAATAATTAATTAATTATTATAATTTATATTTACAATAGTTATTATAATGACTATTTTCAATAATTATGTCCTCTTTGCCTCACTGGAAACTCTGTAGCGTTGCAGTGATCAACCATCTGTGTGTGTAGCCAACAGAGCGACGCTACGAAACATTTTTTTCATCATATTCCTACAAAAAGTAAGTGTGTGTAGCCACGGCTTCAAGGAATGACAACTCATGCATATGATTTCATTTTAAATTATCATAGGAACGGTTAGCAGTGCCAATCTAACTGAGTTCTAACCAACACGAATGAACGCTCAAACCGAACCAGTTCGAGCCCTGGAAACATGGTGAATGTGTATACAGCAGCTGTTTTTATAGCTGCAACCTCACCCACCACTCCCGCTATGAGTGAATACACCTTTCAATTCATTCAAATAAAAGATTGTAACTTTTCGATTGGTCAACTTGTAGTTATTGCAAAAGTTGTATCCTATCACTATCCATATGTAAAATAATTGTAAACTTTCAGTGGATTACTTGCTTTTTGAAAGTTTGTAACATTAAATGAATAACAATAGTTCCAAATGGTATATTTTAGCACCAGCACAGATTGCAAAAATGTCAGTTTTGGTATCAAGAAACCTCTCAGTGCTTCAGTTTGAAGTAAATGGAACAGATTTGAACTTCGATAAAATAAACGGAGAGTGTACATCTGCAGCTTCACCTGCCATTAAGATAGCATATAGTTGCGGTAAGTAGTTTCTCTACACTGCAAAGGTTTGTGCTGGGAGGTGTTTCAGTCTAATAGGTTTTTATGATCACTTTATAGCGTACTACATATACACTTGTTTGCATGGCTACTGAATAAGAAATGACAATTAACCCTAGTGCTAAATATACCGACATAAAAATCACTTCATGGCGTCATGCTTCAAAGGTATTATAACTACGTCATTGATTTGTCTTATTGAATGAAAAATAAAGAAAAAGATAAAAAAAATAACTTGGTTTGACAATGCATCTTACCTGAAATATTATCTAGCTACAAAAAGTAGCTTTAATAAAAAGCTAGTATAAGTTATGCCCCTCTACTGATTGACCAGCTCATGGGGCAAACCTTGGCAGTTGATAGAACTCTTGAGATCATAAAATTTGCTGCAGCGAGTTTTTTTTAACAGTTTTTACTTAAAAAATTGAAAAAAAAAACTTATGTGATACGCTCATAGATACTGTAACTCAGGGAATGAACTTTGTTTTGCTGGCTCATTTAAAATTTCCACCAGACACGTAATTATGGTGACTTACTATGGGTTGCTTACAACGTCACTAAGTGGAGTAAAATAAACATAATGATGATGCAGGGTGTCACATCTACTACACATTACATATGAACTTATCTAATGTTTGGAAGGATTAAGCATGTGAAGCATCACCATTAGAAAAATGCTCATTTTGGTTCTTTCACCATTTTCCAGAAAAATTATTTGCTGTTATTGTGGTTTTAGCCAGAGTTTACTTTTGACTTTCTTACTATGATACAAATTTGATTTCTGATTGAGAGTTTTGAACTATAACAATTGTACTCGGACTGAAGCTCGTGTATCAAAAACAATCATTAGTAATTATTTCAAACAAAATGACAATGTCATACAAGTCAACATAATATAATGGATGACTCCGGGTTGCAATAAAGCACCAACCACCAGTAGCATCAATTGAGACCTGGTGAAGAAAATATCCACCAGGTCTCAATTGGGACACCTTTTTCCTCCATCAACGGTTTATTTTGACTAAAAATCATGTGAATTATACAAATTGAGCTTGTCAATTTTTTAGCACAGTTAGCCGAACTTATCTGACATCAAATAACCATAATTTTAGTGTACTTGACGTTTCAAGGATTGAATGCGTTATCTTATAATAGAACTTACATTAAATAGTATCTATATCGCAGTAGCAATGCGGCTTCTTTTTTGCGCCTACCAATAGTGACATTTGCTGTTGTTTCCAAGTACAAAGTGAACGGAATGCAAGCATTTCGATAGCTGTACTAGCTTTGGCTAGGTTGAATGCACTGAAGAAAATGAAGAGGAAAATCCCTTCACCTAGAGAAGAATGCTAAGCAGTATTAAAATAGGAGCAGTTCTTGGTGAAAAAAATACCCGCCAGATAACCCTGAAATTTTTTTCCGAAGTTAGATTTCTCTGATGTTTTACAGACCTGCCAAAAGTGTGTTTGTTAGTTTTCAGATGATTTTTGTTAATACACTATGTATGTGCATAGCATAACCATTCTACTAACATGTCACATTGTTGTTTTTAGGTATGAATTTTCTTACAGGACTAGTACAGTATAATATTTATATAAGTATGTATGTATGTTTGGTAATGACAATGATAGTTGAAATTTTCACAGAGATGGAAGGTATTTCTTGGTTGATTATTTTTTATGCTGGAGGTTTCCCTCCTGATATAGTTCGTGATTGAAACGGGCCATTTGTTTGCTTAATCTTGTTTTGGTAGTTGGCTAGGTATTACATGTATTTGATTTAAACATAGCTAGCGTAATGAAGTAGATATCAATCTTGATTTGGTAGTGAGTTCGATATTATGTTTAACTGAGTTAAATAGAAATAGCAAATGTAATATTGCAAGAATTGAATGTAAAGTATAACATAATAGCTCAAAAAGTGTAGATGTAGTTCATAACACCTGTATTAGACAGTATAAAATAGTGTAGCATAACGTCTATAAAAAATATAGGTTTGAAAAGATTCAATGATCTTGCAAAAAATATCGCATTTGGGATAGTTGAATTGAGTAGGTTTTTTCCAGTTTTTAGCTCAGTCTTTTTTGATACGGACTGAACCAATCCTGAAAATTTTTCCAAGCTTTTGTAAGTAAAAACTCTATAAAAAGAAGGTGGATTTTTAATTGCTATCAAATTGTTTTTTGCATACGGGGTATTGTTTTTTACACATGCATTCATTAGTTGTTTCCATAGTAGTGTTGGTTCTTTTTGTCGTCATTGGTAGAGTTGCTGTTGCTGTTGTTCTTGTTGTTGTAGCTCTTCCTTCCCAGCATATTTGTATATTCGGATGTAAGACAAAGCTTCATTGGTATTGTTAACAAATGGGTCTCAATTCATCTTATCATTTTTGGAGCAGGTTGATCGTCAAGTGGGAGAGTTTATTAGTTCACAGAATCAAAGTTTCAAAATATGATCCAAAACACAACTCACCACTCGAAACCTTGTGCTCTCAAGTTGTTCGTATGACAACCCACAACCCAGTGAGTTAAACTGAATGGAAGAGATTCCATGGCAAGATCTTGTCTGAAAAGGATAGAGAACAATAAAATATATTTCCGGTATTTCACATATTTTAAATCCAGCTCACGCTTTGATTGTTCAGAGTTTACTGTCTCAAACATCAGCTGTTCTTTGTTGATACACTATAATTAAAACTCTGTATGCAGGATGTTGAGATTGCAACTGTCTTTGGTATGTGTTTGACACGTGACGTTGATGAAAATCTTGTTTGAACAATCATTCGACTTTCAAAACTCGAAAACGCCAAATTCGCAGCTTTAATAACATGAACATCAGCAACGATGGTATTTGGTTTGATGCTGTTCAAAAGATTGCAACTTGCACATACAATGTTGAATGACTAAAATTCTTGTTGCAATGGACCGATTAGACATGAGGCATTGCAGTCAAATACACCCAATTTTTCCTTCGAAAACAGTTTGCGTTTCGAGTGAGACCTTCCGTATCGTTATCAACTCCCATCATTGATTCCTCTTTGTTTGAAGTGTATTTTTTTGGATTATTACAGGTTTTTTTATTGGACTTTTATATGAACTTCGCAAACACATGAAAACTTGAACGACTCAAGTCACTGTGGTAATAGACAGACTAGATGTGAGACATTGTAGTCAAATCACAATACAAAATGTCGGAAAGGTAGATTCTCACACAGTTTTTGTGATCTACATCTGTATATCGTATATCCATTTTGAAAGGTGCAAAGAATGAGACATTATCTCCTTCCATAACTCCATTGATACATCCGTCAGAATTGTTCGGTGTAGAAGACTCCATTTACATTGAAAAATATAGTCAACAATAGCAATACAATTGCAAACCTCATCTCCAAAGTGCTTTTGCTTTCAGTATTGACAACTAAATGACTTTGCTCTTTGATGATAGTGTCATTTATATGTAAACGGCTATTGGCTCATTCATCTCACTCAGTTGCTTTTGGAGATGCCATACGATTTCATCAAACTGATTGTCGAAATGTAACTACAGTCCCAGTGACGTTTGAGACAAAAGAATACGTGAAGATGTCCACTGAAAGTAGCATAAACGTTTTAAAATCAAAATATCTACCAAGTTACCAAGCTTAGCATCTTCCAAACACTGTTTTAATCAATCAGTGTGATCGCTCTTTGAAGATCCTCAAAATCTATTGTCTTGTTTTCTGGACAACAGACTTCGTATCAAACTTTTTCTAGCGGTATAGCCATTCAAGATGATTTGCTATTGAAATACAATAACCTAATAAAGATTTATTTTGTATCGACTTCTGTGCTAGATTGAATCTTAACACATGGTAAAATAATTCTTTGGTAACGAATTGAACGAAAAGGGGATTCAAGTGTTCCAAAGGAATGAACTCAAAGTCATTATGAATTTGGAAACAAAATCAGCCAACGTAGCGATTGACTAGAGGCCTCAAGTTTTTCTACTCACATTTCTGTTGCAGATCAGTGATGAATGATGCAGATTTTCCTGTGTCGCTTCTTTTATGAATCTCTCTTCATGATTATTGAGTCATCATCATTCACTGAATCCGTGGTTGCTGGGTCATCATATTTCATCGTGTCATCATCATCATCGTCGTCGTCGACGTCGCCGCCGCCGTCGTTGTCCTCGTCGTCATCGTCGTCGTCGTCGTCGTCGTCGTCGTCGCCGCCGCCGTCGTCGTCGTCGTCGTCGTCGTCGTCGTCGTCGTCGTCGTCGTCGTCGTCGTCGTCGTCGTCGTCGTCGTCGTCGTCGTCGTCGTCGTTGTCATCATCATCAAGACTGAATGCAAATGGATAACCTTCTGCTATTGAGAGTAATCGATCTCTTCGATGCCTGTAAGACAGTTTGCTTCGAGTTGTAGGTAGTAAATAGGGATTTGATCAAGTTGGTGATTTTTTTTTATTAACATCAATCATCAAAAGGAAGCTCCAAAACAGCCCTTATCTATTCATCATGCATTAAAAATCCAATTTTAGGGTTTTTTTTAAGACTAAACTTTTATCAACCCAGTCAATAACATCTCATTGCTCTTTTTCGGTAGGTACAGCACCTTTCACCAACTCTGCGTATCTTTCACAAATTCTACACTGTCATTTGATGCATAAACAGCGACAGCTTGGTAGTGATAGATTTTCCGCTGGCTTATGAAAAAAATCTTTAGTGCACAGTATATACTATCTTTCGTAAAAGATCCGCAAAAACTAATCGGAAACTTTACGGAAAAACCGTAAAGGTCTTGTCTCCTACAAAATTGGAAGCTTCTTGGCAAGCAGTCTTCGACATGCAACATGTTTGTTGTGATTCCGTTGATCTCCAAAACATGAATGTCCTGTTGTCAACAAAGAATATTTATTTATTCTTTAATTTTCCTAATGTTTTGCTGCTTTCTTTTTCATGAGGTCAAGAGTGATATTTATTGTGTTAGCACAGGTAGATTTTCACAAAATCTTTCTTTACCCACTTTGCAATCATGTATTTGACACGGTTTTAGTTCTATTGAGCATTTTGTAAAGTTTCATTGCTTACACTCACCGGAGTAAATGACGTGTCCCACATGGAGGGAGATAGATAATCAGGAACTCCTTTTTATGTGTCCCAGACACACATTGAGGAAGGGTGGTTTGCTCCGAGAGGTTTTCATCTTCTTTCATAGCTTTAGATTCGTTAACTTCTAATAAAACTTTGTCACCACATGCTGCTGATTTGATCTCGTTCAAAACGCAAGCTCCATCATCCTTCAATTTTTTTCTGGGTTCCCATTAAAAATATTCATAGTTTTCAAAGCAAGTGCATCTTCAATCATAAACGCTGTTTGCTCCAAAGTCTTTCCATTCAAAATCGACACTTTTCAATCTCATTTCGAATATGTCTTAGTTTTTCGGACATATTTTTCATTGTGTCTTTTTCATCTGACTGTGCTAAGCGTTTTTTTGTTGTTTGATGCGACTCAAGCTCTTGTTCCAATTTTTGTGACTTGTTCGTGAACTTCTTCAACGTATTCTACTCCCTTACTCATAAGTAAAAGGGAACAGTCTGGAATTGAACGACAGTGTTCCACCCGTGGAACATCACTCTCTTTCCAATCTTTGAGCTCACACAAGCAAAAGAAACATCTTAAGCTATCGCCAAACCCAGTGTAGTAAAAACCTCCACTGGAAAAAAGTTCATAGGAACTTTACCCATCCATCGCTTGAAAAGTTCTTCTCTCGCTGAATGGGAGCAAATCTGACTGTGTCAGCGGGACCAATCGAGATGCCTAGAGGTAAAATTTCTGCAGTCGAATCCTCTGACCGTCTAGTTCTTTGTTCTTTGATCGTATTAGTTTTGACAATGGCGATATTTGTCTATTTATTTCTCAGTTAGATTCCTGGATCTGTACAGTCAATTGTGAGTGGAGAACCCTCAAGCAAAAAATAAAATGGAAGACTTTTACCACGCTCTATTGTTGGATTTTTATCCTCACTCTTCCATTTTAGTAATATATCTCTGCAGAATGCACACTGAAAACTATTTTCTTTTCTGAGATTGTAAAATCCTGTCGTTGCCATGTTTTCACCTGAGTGTCTGCCTACGTGACTCCATTTTGAGTCAAAAGAATTTTTTTGATAAATCTCATCAAGCATCAGTCTTTCTTTCAATAAAAGAGAGTTTCTTGTCAATGCACTTGATAAGTCCTTTAGGGAAAACTCGGCGATAGTTTTTTGTAAGTTTAATGTCAGTAGATTTCAGTAGTTGTCCGGATACGTTGCATTGACATGAATTATTGCATTAAAGTTGAGCAAAGTGCGTTGTAAAAATAACAATTTGGCGTTGAGTGAAACATTTTCTTTCCATTTAACATGATTTTTGACCTTATCAATGTCAATTTGACTTGGTTTGTTATCTTCTTGTTCATTATGGATGGTATTTACTACATGTTTGCTTTTTGATGCTTGGCACATGACGTTTATGCAACGACGTCTTGTTTTCAGCTATGTGCAAAACAACAAGTAGTAATTTTTCAGCAATCAGGTACAGAGGAAATTCTGTTGAAAATTGATCTCTCATCTTCGATAATTGATAATCTAAAGTAAAAACCACATGAAAAACAATAAAAATTACTAAATTTTTAATTTTTTCGACGTTCATTTTAATATATTTCAATTGATATGTTATAAAGACTTTCATTATAAATAAAGACTTTTATTTTGATTTGGATTAATGGTATGTATATTTGTTTGAATATCAACTATTTCCTGTTGAGGAAGAAGCTAATTCTCATTAGAACCTTTGTTAGGGACGCCAGTACGAACAATTGTGACTATGTAACACTACCAACACTTACCTAGTTCTATGCCTGCACTCTAGCGCAGCTTCGTTCTATGCATTTATCATTATTTTACTGTAGCATGCAATCATATATATTGGCCATGTGCAATTATTCATGCGATCACTTTAACACCACCTACTACGTTTTATTGGACCACTCTAGCCAATTGTTTGTGCGAGGTGTGGCCTCCTTTGTGTATCACTTTTATGTTAGATAATCATGTGTATAAATATGGATGTTTGAATTAATAAAATCAGAGTTACCCGGACACTCTCACTTGAGAGTTAGCCTGACTCTCAGAAGAATTTCTCTCTCTTGAAGCAAGCACTACTAGGAGCACCTAAACTACCAGCGCTGGACAAGTCGACTGTTAGCAAGCACGACGCTAAGGTGGAAAGTGAGAACGGTACGCCCTATCACTGTGTATACCCTTGCCTGAGGCAAGGATTACAACACGAGGCCTAGTGCACTAATAGTTCGGCTCTTACTAAATTCGGATTCGGGGAATCCAACAAGTTAGCTAGCAATAATTGCAGTGAAATTATTGGTCGATCTCGGCTGAGCCCAGATTCGACTGTAAATAATTCCAGCATAATTATTGCCAACAGTAACAGTTCGAAACAAACTATAAACTAGACAAGTAATTCCTGAGGAATTAATGTCAGGGCACAGTTCGAAACAAACTATAAACTAGAACGGCAATTGCAGTACAATTACCGTCGGACATGCACATGTTCGGATGCGGCCAATAATTGTCAAATAATTATTGTCCACTGCCAGCAAACATACACGCCAGATTCGGCCGCACGCAAAACTGCACAAACCAATAAAGGCTCTCCAGACAATACGAACAATAATAGTAAATTATTGCAAGTAGACTTGGGCAGAAGTAGAGCACGTCGGGAGTGTGTACAGGTGGCTACCACCCAGACACAAATTCCTGTACACCTTAACTAAATAAAAAAAGTGTCACTAATGTTTGTGCTTAGGATTTACGACTTCTTTAATAATATCTATTACCAGACTATAAAAAAATAAGTTTAAACATTACATAACATCGCAATCTCGATAATCTCTGTATAAATAAGGGTTTTCTGACTTTTAATGACAGAGATATTTAAACATTGCAACTCTAAATAAACAACTATCTTGTACTAAAGCTTAAGTAAACCTACATAAATACAGAAGATAATAGGTAATCAGAGATTGGTTGTTAGCGCTTTGTCCAAAAGGTAATTTTGTCATCTAGCATAACCATGTACTTCTGAGAGCAAGCCAAATAGGCTTTTGAGTATATCTTTTTAAAGTACAACAAACCGAGTTTTTCAACTGGTGTTAAATAATGATTTAATATTTCTTAGCGTAATGCTGAAAGTCCTCCTCGTAGTTGTAGTAGATGTTGTTCCATCAGTAACTGTTGTGGGAGTGGATGCTTTTTTGGGTGAAAACACGAGCTCTTATTTAGCTGAAGTTGCACTAACTTACCCTCATGCAAAATATACTTTTTAATACATACATGGAAGGTTTGCGCGCAAAAAAAAATCTTTTCGTGCAGAACTCGCCACATATAAAATAAATAAACTTTTGCTCGAAAGCCAGCAGTTTTTACGCGAAAAAAAAACATAAATCTTAGATGGGGAAAGAACAATGCTTTTGTCCAAAGAGTGTTGTTTTTGTGCAAAAATTCCTTTATGATATATATGGAACCTTTACTATCAGCCAGTTTGGAGGCTTGGATGAGAGCTCGATGAACTGCGAGTACACTGACGTTGTAGAAAATTGAATTGTCTGCGCTTTGCTTTAGTTCTTTGAACAAAATAACTCCACATCTTTCCGATGACACAGCAGAAGCTATTTGAAGACAAATTTACATATATCCGACCAGTAGTTCTTCATCTAAGACACATCTGTATTGAACTAGAAGAGACTCATCATCCCCGTTCCATCGTCTGTCACATTTTGCTGGCACTTCAGGGCTTTGGAAACATATGACGCTATCTGTTGGGAAATCTTGGAGATGGGCTACCTTGAAATAAGCATTGATTTGTCTCATACTCTTCCTTGGTAATATATCGAATGCATTCTTCATCTTCAGACAATATAGCAGCACGAAAAATTGCTTTTCCAGTCTTTTCAACACCCATGTAGATCAAAATAAATAGTTTTATTTGCGAAGCTTCATCAACAAGTAATCCTGCCTCATATAAAATAGTGCTCTTCACTCAAACTATCTTCCGATCCTTTTTATAGTTGCAGATGATGGTGCAGTTCGTTTTATCATGGAATTCGACGGTTAATACCTGCATCACTGTTAGTATTGGTAGATCTTTAATTTCGACTATGCTTTCAATGTTTTTTTCGGGAAGCTGGAGACAGAGTAATTAACAAAGAGGCGCTTTTGATGATGACAGCTGACAGGGTATTGGCTCTGGCATCTTGAAAGGGAATCTTAGTGCGTTGAAGAAGTATATTGTCATCAACCACCGTCCCGTCTTGTGAGGGTTCTGACTCTTCATTTTTCAGCTGTTTTGTATCGTCTGGTCTCAACATTCTGAAAGATAAAATAAAAATCCATGTTATGATTTTGATTTTCTTTGAAGCAATTTGAAGATATATATATAAATATATATATGTATATATTTACTCGTTGTCATACTGCTTTTAGTATCTCAATCGGTAAAAAACTTAAATACATACTCAGCATTATGGCAAGTTGATTTACGTTAATACAGAAAGTCCTTCTAGTAATTGTAGTAGATGATGATGTAGTAGATCTTGTTCCTTCAATCGCTAATGTTGAAGTGAATGCTTTCTGTGTGAAAACAGTGCTTCTTATATAGCTGAAATCATCCCATTTATCATCAAGTTACATTAATGAAGCGTTAAATTTTTACGGAAAAACACCGCGGCTTTGGCGGAAATAGAACAATTATTTTCACACGAATTAAACATGGAAAAACAACAAAATTTTCCCTCAAATAATGATGAATAAAAGTCTTTTATTCACGCAGAGAAAAAATAAAAGTTTCCGCATGAAATAAAAACAATCTTTTTACGCAAATAAAACCAATTCTTTCGCGGGAATAAAATAATTATTTTCACGTGAATAAAACATGAAAAATAAACAAAAAATTTCTGCGAATAACGATGAATAAAAGTCTTTTATTCACGCGGAGAAAAACTAAAGTCTTCGGGTGAAATAAACAATCTTTTTACGTGAAGAAAACCAATGCTTTCGCGGGAATGAAATAATTATTTCCACGCGAATAAAACATGCAAAAAAACAAAAATTTCCCCGCGAATAATGATTAATAAAAGTCTTTTATTCACAGGGTGAAAAATAAAAGTCTCCACGTGAAATAAACAATCTTTCTACGCGAAGAAAACGAATGCTTTCGTGAGAATAAAACGATTGTTTTCACGTGAATAAAACATGAACAATTAACCATGATCTGTGAGAAAAAATTGCTGCATTCACGTGAAATAAGAGAATTTCATTTAATGTTATTCGCATGAAAAATTGGAATGTTTTATTTGCGTGAAAATAATTATTTTATTCCCGCGAAAGCATTGTTTTTATTTTCGCGTGAAAAAAACATGTTTTTTAGAATAGAAAAGCTTTTTTTG
Organism: Cryptosula pallasiana; assembly: GCA_945261195.1. Taxonomy (NCBI): domain Eukaryota; kingdom Metazoa; phylum Bryozoa; class Gymnolaemata; order Cheilostomatida; family Cryptosulidae; genus Cryptosula; species Cryptosula pallasiana. The sequence continues at coordinate 357,708 of CALYOO010000014.1, read as the reverse complement.
ATTCGCGTCCAAAGTTTCTGCATTTGCGTGAAAAAGAGATTTTTGTTTACCGTAACTCGCGTGAAAATTGGATTGTTTTTCATGTTTTATTCGCGTGCAAATAACTACTTTATTGAAGCGAAAGCATCGTTTTTCTTTTTGGGTGAATTCACATGAATAAAACATGAAAAATAAAGCACATTTTCCGCAAATAATGTTGTATGAAAGTCTTTTTTTTTCACAATTTTTCATGCAAAAGCTTTTGCGGGAATAAAATAATTGTTCTAACCCGGATAAAACATGAAAAATAAACCAAAATTTCCCCCAAATAACACTTTTTCATTGAACTCAATCCGTGTCAATTGGTGCAAGTTTAGCTATTTAAAAGGCAAGGATTTCAGACAGAGAGCATCCAGTTCAACAACAGTGAGCGAAGAAGCAACATCTATTACACCTTCCATTACAACTACTAGGAGCTCTCTCTTAATAAAGGTAGGAGTAGAAATATAATTATTTCTGCTCGCTGACACAACTAGCTGAAGGCTTTAAGCCCTCTCCTTCTTTAAATTGATTAAAAAGAATTAAACAAAATCTTTGTTTTTTTCAGAATGAATACTTAAGACGAAGAAAACCAACCAATGTATGTAGAAGCAGAATCTCAGTTTGGTGGAAAGGTAAGAATTAATAAAAATGCAATTTAGTACTAGTTGAACAAAAAATGAAAAACTTTTAATTATTTTACTTATCTGATTATCATTTGTATTTTAGAACAATACAACAACAAACCCAATCTACTTAAAGGACTTCCTCCACGAAATGCATCATAAGTATGTGATAAATTATGATGTTGTTGAAAAAAAAAGCTGTAGAGCGTTTGACGTTCCAAGTTATAACATTCTGTATAACTCAAAACATGCTGAGCATGGGGACACGATACAGGAAATACGACGTATCTACAGAACTTTTCGATGACATTATAAAAAGGGGTTTCAAAACTGTTTTGTTAATGGTAGAAGTTGTAATTATTAGTGTGTTTTTGAAAGAAATTGAAAGGAGTGTTTAGGATCAAAGAATTTTCGAACAACTATATAACATGAAGTGGAACAAAA
>CALYOO010000014.1:257817-356420 GCA_945261195.1 Cryptosula pallasiana | reverse complement strand
TATATATATATATATATATATGTATATTATAGTAGTTTGGTATTCCCCCGTTCTGGACCAATTTTTTCGCCCTTGGATATTTGCCCTGAGTTGTCTTCTCTTAGCAGTATTAAATTTCTAAAAGCTGTATTTTCAAAAAGTTGCATTTTTTCCAAAGCGTAAACTCGGGAAAAAAATGGATAGTATTAATAACGTAACGCTTTGGGGTTTGATGTTTACGGCTGTCATATGACACGCGACTACAGGACAATGTGCTGGTCACGCTTGCTTGTTGTGAAACACCGCTCCTTTATTATATACAACAGATTCTTTAAGTATCAATCGGGGGTCCAAAAAGTAGAACATTGAGATTGACAGATAGTTAAAGTTTTGTATAATAATAAATGTCTACTACTAAATCGCTTCGTGAGGAATATGAGGAGAGCGCTCTGAAGCTAAATATAGAGAACTATAAAGAAATGAGCAATGATGAGTTAGAAGATGAGATTCTTAGTGAAATATTTGATAGGGATCCATATGAGGTAAAGTCTGACATAGCTGTTCTCATGTATGAAGACAAGGAAGACAAGGAAGACGAGGTTGAGGACGATGACATGACTTATGAAGAAAGCTTACAAATCGAAATACAGAGAATTATTTGTGAGGAAAACTATGATATTTGGGAATGTCTTAAAGCATCAAACAAATTTACATGAAGAGACTCACTTTTAATTATCGAGGCTTAAAGGTTTTTTGTATAATAAATAATGCCACACACAATCAATGGAATCACTTTTGGAGCAGCTCAACTCGCAGCTGTGCAAAAACTAAGCGAATTGCCACAGCTAGTGCCAGACATGTACAAAACCTCGGATCCAAAGCCTACTAGATGTGGAAGCTTTGTAGCTACTGTTGTTAATGAAGATACTGATGAAGAATGTATGGTTTACCTTCCCAAGTATGTGTTTGAATGTGCATTGCCTGGTAAACAGTTTATTTACTGCGGACTAGTAAAAAAGACTGATGGTAGTTGACATTCCTACCACGATGTTAAATGGGCCTAACTGACGTTATATCTTATGACCAATTTGTTGGTTATAAAATCCATCATCCAAACAAAATCAGTTAACCAAATAAAAAATCCGTAGATCAAATAAAAAATCTGTTAACTAAATAAATAATCCATCGACCGAATAAAAAAATCAGTTAACCAAATAAAAAACCCGTCATTATAATAAATGGATAAATTAAAGGAAATATACTTTTCTCCAGCTGGTTACCAGAGGGGTACAATGGCTGCTGGAAAATTAAAAAAGAAAGTTCCTGAGCTTACCAAACAAGAAATTCAACATTGGCTTGATCGTCAACCAGTTTAACAGATCTATAAACCAAAACCTAAGCGCATAAAATTTCCTTACTACACTCAAGACCCAACCCAAACCACACACATCAGATCGATCTTTTAAGCCTGCCGGTCGATAGCAAATACAAGTATGCGTTGACTGTGGTAGACATTGCTTCTAGGTATAAAGAGGCCGAGCCATTAAAAAGTAAAACTGCTGTTGACACTGCCAATGCCATCCAACATATATACGAGAGGTCACCACTTGACTATCCCAAAGGGATAATGAGTGACAAGGGTCGTGAATTTATGGGTGTGTTTACAGAGTTGATGAAGAAGCATGATGTAAAAAATTGTAAGATCTCTAAATAAGAAAAAGGTAGCCTTTGTCGAACGTTTTAATAAAACGTTGGTGAAGCGTTTGTTTGCGCATCAGTACGATAAAGAGATTAAAGATAAAAAGACCCCACCGCGAATGGGTGAGCAGATTGTCTGGCGTTGTGACCGCGATAAATGGCGAAAAACAAAAATGATTGGTATGAAGCCCGCGGAGGCAATAAAACTCGAAAGCATCAAACAGCCAGAGTACAATGATGTATCTGAGCCTTATCCTATAGATACTTTGGTACGCTATCTGTACAAGCCGGAGAAGAGCATAATGACACCCGATACAGAACGACTGATGCGATTTCGTCGGTAGATGTGTATGACATTGATGAGATAGATTCGTGGGAGAATCAACCTTCTCTGTACACGCTTCAGGGTATTGAAGAGAGAATGTTTACGAAGGAGCAGCTTCAGGTAGTACCACTGGATACGGAAGGTTTAAAAACTACAATAAATGGAAAAAGATCCTAAAACCCCACCCGATGGTGGTGTGCAAAGATATAAGAGGGCGAAAGACATGAGAACTGATATTTCATCATTAATTGTCAAGAGAAAAGAATATTGTAGAAAATATGGCAAGGCTGTGAGCAATTTACAAAACCTGTCGATGGTATTTTCATCGCTAGCTGTGATACAATCAACAACTGGAGTAGTGACTACTTTTACAGTCGTAGGTATGCCAATAGGTACCCCGCGTTGACTGTTTTTAGGGGCGGTGTCTGGACTGATATCCATAACTCTTACCCCCAATTACCGAGCCCTACAACAAGAAAAAGTTGAAACACATCAATAAACACACGATATTGTGCGATGGTATGAGTGAGATAGACCGAAAACTATCTCGCCATTTAGCCGATAATTTTTATTGATGAGGACGAGTTTCATGAAATTGTAGATGAATACAATAAAATCAGACAGAAACTGGCGGAGTATGACAAGATGTAATTTTATACATCTATATGTATAAAATTATGTAAAGATGGTGGCCGGCAAGACTTTGGCTTCTTTCAATTTTTGCACGGCGTAGTTTGGCAACACCAATCTTCCCGCTAGCATGCCAATGCTAGCTGGTTTCATATCTATAGGTCTATTCTTGAAACCCATCGCCTTTAGTCTCATTCTAGTGGCGATCACTCCCACTGCCATCAGAGCGCCGTTGTACAGCGCGTTACTGATATATTTTATATTAGCGCTTGCCATTTATTATACTAAAATTTTCTTTTTTTTTGTTGGAATTTGCCTGTGGTAATTGTGGCAGCTGCGGCTGTGGTTGCGCTTGTGACTGCGGTGTGGGTACAGATATTCTTGTGATCTTAGGATCCGACCTTTTTATAACCAGGTACACGATACTGAGAACAAAGCTCCCTCAGAGCACGTACTTCCAAATAGCTGATTTTTTTTCTACATCTTTTTTTACCAGCTGCTGTTTAGGCATCTCTGGTGTTTGAGTTAGTTCATCGCTGAAATTTTCTTCGAGACCCTTACTGAGTGGTTTCGCTTCCACTCCTGAGTTGTTGCAACTTTTGTGCTCTTCGGGTTCTTGGTTATCTTTGGATCTGACATTTATTGTACCATAATCTATGCTGGTCACAGTAGTAGCCAATATCGACAACGAGCTAGGTAACCGCCCCAATCATAATATATGGGAGGGGAAATAATTTTTAATAGCGGCTTTCACAAAATGTCGTTATCTATTGTTTTTTCAAACTCTTCCTCGTTGGTAAGTGGTGCAAGCCTAGCGATCGCCTTTACCCACCCCTTGGCAAAAAAACTTGCAAACTTGATCACCCACACCATCCACTATCCCCCTGCTCGTGTTTTAAAGTATATTTTTTTGACTAGGTCGTCTGACATTTTACTAATGTCTTCCTCCGTATTTACCCGGGCCTTGACCAACCCCCTCGCGATACGTACTGACATTACCATCGGACTGTTTTGGGATTGCAATAATCGACTCCATTTTATTATACCTCAAAAAACCTCCGCCCTGTCAAGTAACACTTGAGGATTATTATGCAGCATAGAAAGAAGAAGAATGATCCGGTAAAGTAGAATATTGGTTCAATCATTTTTTTCAATATCAGAAATTTTCCCCCTTGTCGGTGTTGACAAACAGCATAAATGTATTTACCAACCCTTTTTTTCATCTCGTAGTGATGCTCGGAAGGTATAATGTCATTTTTGCTAGTGAGAGTCTCAAATGATTTCTTGCACGTATTTTTAGTAATCAGTACCCAGTGTACATTTTCTCTAACATCTTTGGGAGCCGATACGTATCTCTGCGTTATGAACCAGGTTGTGAGGTTCGAGTGTCGACCACTAAAAGTGATCTTGCTCAGCGACGTTCGATGTTTGTTTAGATCTTTTTAGGCGCTGCAGTCGTCAATAATGATTAGCGAATTTTTACCGGACAGTTTACCTCCCTTGGAGTGCATTTTTAATGAGATGATTGAGCGTGTTCACCAAGTCTCCGTTGGAGTATACATGAGACGTTTTTAAAAAAGGGTGTTTGATGTCGTCGTAAGTCTTATTGTCGTGAAATGTCGGGCAGATTATAAACACATGATCAAAGCGTCCCGAGTAATACCTGTCTATAATGTTTAGCGTGTGATATGTCTTGCCCGAGTTTGTAGGCCCACATATTAGGGCGTTGTGGGGGTGTTTTGGTAGTAAATCGTCCATTTTATTTTTCTATAGTTCCAAGTTCGTTGTTTAAAAAATGATACGGCTTTGTCACTGACCAAAAGCACAAAAGCCTTGCAAGCGTCAGAAGCTCCCTTGCTGATTTTGAGCTTGATGTAATCTTTAATCTCTCTGCCCACACCGCTAGACATTTCATCGTCGATCGTTCTCAGGTCGATATTCAGACAGTACTTGTCTGTATAAAAAGTCTCTTGATTCATGTTCGACTCTCCCATCGACTCGATCTGAAAGTATTTTTTGGCATCCGTGTAAGAGTACACCGGGCAGGTAGTCAGATTTAAACAGCTGGTTGGTGGCACCGTCAATGTCCGCTTTGACGTTGGTGATGTTTGGAAACTTGTATTCAATACTGGCCTTATTGTCAGCCTTAAAGAAGACCAAGATGGAACGCAGGCTTCTCATAAGTGGCGTTGATGTTTATCTCAAAGTCGGACTCTGCAGCCGACACCCTCTTTTGTGCTGTGGGCCTTTTAGTCGTTGATGAGGTGAACGTGATTGGAGTACTTTTGAGAGATGCTGCTGTCGATCGTCGGTTCTTGCACGTAGTCATACTCAAGGCAGATGTTTTTGAGAGTGTACTCTCCGCTCGCCAGTTTGATGTGAAACTCGACGGTGTTGTGTAAGGCCTGAGGAGTAAATGCGGCTTCCGTCAGGAAAGATCCCAAGTAAAAAGAGTACCTTTCCTTTGTGTATTGAAGCCAGGACGTCCTCAGCTGCACCAGTTATACCATGTCTCTTTTTCTTTGTAGCCTCGGATTGGATGCCTCTGTGAGTCAACTCCTTCTTGTACTTGGAGTGCCACAACTCTCGAAAAATTGCCAGGTGGTTATAGTTGTTAATGTCAAACACAATAGTGCCCTTGATGGTCATCTTGAAACTCTCTGCGATAGCCGAAGTCAGGTGATCAGGGATGTCGCTCTCGTCCTTTCCAGAATTTAGTTTGTAGTTATAAGTGAAGTTTAGGGAATTCGGGTACAGCACGGTAGTAGGAGCCAATTTTGACATCTTGACCACCAGCCCATCAGCTGGACTGGCATCAGATGGGTTGTGATTAACTCTAGCGTGTACCTTATTCTCTTTGAGACCCTGTCGATATCTCTTCGACAAGGTGTGATTTAGTTTCTCCGTTATAAGCCATTTATTATATACTAATAAAATGTAAGTCGAAGGAAAAGATTTTGGTCACGACAATGATAGCGCTACTAATGCTGACGTAGATGAGACCAGTTTCATCGAACAAGCGTCGGGAGGGGTTGAGCCTTCCATACAGCAGTCAATCAAAGTTCACAATGATCCCATCAGTAATGCCAATAGCATTTTCCTAGAAAGAGGATTGCCCGACATTGACACAATTGTTAGTACAAAGGTTATGGGTGAAACAAACCGTAGAGTTTAAGAAGTTGTTGGCAGCTACAATAGCGGATAAAAAACCCGCAAATGAAACTGAATTAAACGGCGTGATAAAGGGAACTGTAGATTATGCTAAGAATGGTGGTGACTATGACAAGTACGTCAAAGAAAACTTTCTTTCTAGAGACGTGATATACGACATTCATCAAAGCACCCGAGACATCCAGTGATACACCTGATGTCGATCAACACACCCAAAACAAGATTGGTGTAGTTTTGTCCCGTCTAGACATATACACAGGGTTTGACCACAGCAAGTTTGTTTTCTTGGACAACAATCTGGCTGTCCAAACCAGCGAAGGTAGACGGAGGTTGACTCAGGTTTCAAATCCAAAATTGTTTTTGCGAGAACCACGTACTCCCAAAGCTGAGTATCAAAGTCTGATTGGTATTGATAAAGAAGAGTTTCAAGGCAAGCTTGCAAAAAACAACCAGGAAGTAGTCGAACCCGCCGATAGGGATCTTAATGTTGCTCAAAGCCCATTATCTAGTTTTAAAGACTGGCTGTCTTCACGAAGTACAGGAGTAAAAAGCACTGTAAGTGGCTTCGTTGATCGACTCAAAATTAGTAGGGCATCAGCAGAGTTCAACTACCGCGATGTGGGAGAAAATTTGGAAATGGCAGCACTTGATACGCAAGAGGGTAGATTGCCAGAACGTGAACTGGTGGCTATAGACCAGCGATTTCAAACTCTCGAAGGACAGATTCAAGTAGCAGCATCAAAATCAGCTGATACGATGGAAAAGATAAGCATCTTGGATGCTAAAGAAGACAAAACGGAAGGTGACCTATTACAGTTGCAACGATTACGTGACGAGCTTGACGGTCACAATGAGGTTTTGAGCCTGAAGGGGGATTATGGAGAAGAGGTTGAAAAGATGCTCAAACAGCGAAATATCATATTGGGTATTGCCGGTGTGACCACAGTGGGGGGTATTTTAGCGGCTATATTTGAGGCCGATGCAAACGCTCTGGGTTTGGAAAGTGCCAAAGACTCGATTCCAAAATTGACTAGTCCAGCTGACATTGCTGGCAGCGGTATAGGAAGGATCGTCAAGAAGAAGTTGGAAGAACTAGCAGCGTATTTTTGCGACATGGCTGTAAATTCCACAGGTGCTACCAAAGCATTTTGGCATATGATGGAAAACACCGTCGAGTTTCTAGAAGATAACATATGGATAATGATTACTCCTTTAATAGCACTGGCTATATACGAATATAACAAAAAGTAATTTAATACAACCAGTCGTATTAAATTAATTAAAGTATGCTATAGCACCAACACTAGCCATCGTTCCGGCTCCCACAAATATATTTTCGTATTTTTTCTGCTCATTGCTGGGTGTGTAGTCGCAAGTCGGTTCTCTCAGATTGGGATGTGGCAGTTGTGGGTTTTGCCCGAACGGGTTTTTATAGGTATCAAAAGCCGAGTTGACCGAATACAACTCATTGGTTGCATCTTGCTTTCTAGATAGCTGAGTTTGCAGCCAGTCTTGAATTTTGGCTCGTTTCGTGTTGTAGTCAGCTTGCTCCTGACTGAGTTTTTCCATTGCTGCGTTGTGCCGCTGAACCTCGGACTTTGCTCCGTTTTTCTCAATCATGGAAAACAAGTAATTGCCTCCCGTGAAAGCCACGGCATTTACTACTGCCCCTGCTACCATCATCGCTATAGTTGCCATTTATTAAGTGTCGTAAACTATGACCAAGTGAGGTACACTGGTAGACTCAACCTCGATTGGCACAATTCCGGTGACAGACAAATCTATTGAATGCAGCTTGTTGATTGCGAGTCCTGTTTTTGTCAGTACGACCACTGATTCATCATTGTAAAACTTTATCGTGAGATTTCTACCCGGTATGTACGGTTTGTAAATCATGATGTCCCTTATACGCGAGTTGGTGGGAAATACTGGGGCAAATACGCAGTTATCCGTTGGCAAGTCTGCGGGTAGTCGTTCTACTTTGATCGTGTGCACTGTTCTCTGAAAACTTTTTCTACCAAACATTTATTCTATGATTCGTAATACACTAAAATCTGGCGGCATGTGATACCAGACACTTTGCACAAGATTACCCCTCCTCGGTCTATAACTAAATCTATAGAATTGGCTTGGGACGACAACACATTTCCATATGAAAATACAACTCCATAGATAGTAAACTCGATTCGTCCGTTATCCACATTATCAGGTGAGTAGCATATGATTTCTTGGATCACAGAGTTGCTGGGCAATGAAAACGTAAACATTAACTCTGTTGGCGAAGGCTTGCTAGACACACTCGCTTTTACATTGTGTATCCTTCGTTGACGATGATACGATTTTACTCCAAACATTTATTGTATCGACAATTCAGCCACAAATTCCCCTGGGTAATCATTACCCCTATCATCTTGTATCGTTACTAGCAACTCATTAATCTCGCCGTTATGCATGCGCTTGCAATTGTTTATCGGCTGGTAATGCACTACATCGCCAACATCCGTATTGTCAACGTGAATCGCTGCCAACAAGTTGCTGCGTTTTTCATTCAAAAAGTTTTTTGATGTGTCAATACCATGGACGTGTATGTACAGACGCAGTGGGGTCAGGTACAGATATCCGTTTTTGATCACCTTACTCAACCCGCCATGAATGGTTCCTTTCCCCAATTCCACTTTCAATGTATTTGGCTCGACTGTTATTGCCCTTTGTAGTTTTCGGGTGATATCGTCATGCGTATAATACCCCGGAGGGAGTTCAACGAGTGGGTGGCCACGTTCTTGGTAGATGGTTCCCTATGTCAAATTATATATATTCATGTAAAATGACATAGACTGTAGGCTGATAGCGGTTGCGTATACCGGAGCATCGAGCTCAATCCTTCCAGTTTTTGTTGTAGTATGTGTTGTCATTTAATAATAAATGGCAAAGTTAAATAGCGCTTATCCTATTGACTTTTACGGACTAGACATTGTAGTTTCCGTAGGTCGAGAGAACAAAACCAAATACGGATTTAGTAAAACGTTTGTAGACATTACACCAAAACCATTGTCCGTCGATAACTTTGACGATGTAGATAGGTGGTATAACGAGAGAATCAGTTATTACACCGAACAGTACAAGTTTGCCCTGTACTGCATGTCAACGCTTTGTGGAGTGAGTAAAGATCATCTCACCAGAGGTCTACCACTTACGAGATCCATAATGAATTTTCACGCGCTATTCCAGACTAAGAAGATTTTGGCTCAAATGGAGGTTAGAAATCCTAACGATCAAGATTTTAATCCGCACAACAATCCTTACAACAAGACTGAATATCAAAAACTCTTAACTCCTTGAATTTTATCTGCTTCGACCATAAAATTACCTCACAAGTCATCCGCTTTTTGCAAAAAAATTCAATTTTCAAACTTTTATTAAAATTCATTTATACTTGATATAGTAACATAAGTATGCTCATAGGAAACAGCACTCTCTTTTCTCTTAGAAAAATTAATGACATATTGATTCCACCAGTCTAAACTGTTTTTATTATTTTTTTAGTTCAGTGACTATTTTTTGGTAATGATCTCAACAGATCACCCAGTTACAGAGAAAATAACCCACTACACAAGAAACTGATAGCACAGCTGAACAGAAGACAAAATTTTGATAAGACTAGCCAAATTTGAAGCAAAAATATGCAAGAAAAGTGTTAGAACACTGCAACAACATTTGGACACTTATTGCACAAATGACCGAAAATTTCGGAAAATTTTTTTTCTGAAAATAAATATTATTTTTATTACAGGCAAAAAGAAAGCCCTCATTGGTGCACCAATGAACTAGAAATATTTAGAGCTACATTTTGATGTAAACAACAACATTAGTCAACAATTTCACAAAAATAATAAAAAAATATTAAAATTAATTATTTATTATCAACGCCGTATCTAAATAATTAGTTACTAGCTTACCAACTTTCAATTCCAGTGTCAGAGGGCTCAAACAAGCTAAGATATTAATAAACTAACTAAATCAGAAGAAGAAAACAATGTGCTTGCTCATTTCCAAAAAAATTTTGCCCATGAATATCCAAAAAAAATCCGAAATTTAAAACAGGAAGTGATGGGTTAAGGATATTTAGAACTGTTTCCGTTTAGAACGTTGCACAGTCTTCAAACAAAAACCAAAAAATAGGCAATTGTCTGTTCTACACGATGGTATAAAAATCATTTATATCAATTTACACAAACTTCTGCAATCAGTTCCGAAAACCGGACAAATAGAATCACGTCCATTGGACGTAAATGGACTTTTGGTCACATGACACAAATCACGCTCATTGCACGTGATAGGACTTCTATGAGTTAAATGAATTTGGCGTCGTTCCGATGGGTATACCCATCATAGATCAACCGGCAGGCGGATTGGGTTACATACAGAGGTCTATTGGAATTTTGAAAATGACTTCGATAGCCAAAGATCTCGGTAGGAAACTACCGACCTTCCCCGCCACCGGAAAACCAAACGCCTACATGGACATTAAAACCAAGGGCGGTGATTGGGGTACTTACTACCAGTTTAAACCTTGGAAAAAGAATGTCGGCGTAAAGATGATCGCCGTAAACCAAGAACCTTTTGACTTTAATCGACTCGTTATGGATCACTCTAAAAGGTTTACAAACCCCGGCATAGTACGACTAGATGAATCTATCAGGGGATACATATACTGTCTACTCGGTGCTCAGGTACAAGCCAGACAGGCGGGCTCTTCTCTAGACAGTCAACAGCAGTTTTTAGCCTTGGTCAACGATCTGATTGCCAAAAAACAGTCTTTAGAAGAGTCTATCAAACATTTTGAAGATGCTCTACGTAAGACTCAGGGCATCATTGATTATAACATTGCCAAGGGATTGTACATGATTCCCTCTGACATGAATCTAAGCAAGCTAGGAAAAAGCGTAAAAGGTTTAAACGATGAGATCAGGGTAGCCAAGAGTTTTGATACAATAGGTATTAAACCATCACCTAAACCTCCTCCTCCAAAGCCATTTGTACACCCAGCACCGACACCTTCTCCTGTGGTAACTGTGGCAGCGCCTGCTCCAAAGCTAGTTGTACACCCAGCACCGACACCAAAGCTAGTTGTACAGGCAGCACCGGTACATTCTCCTGCTCCAAAGCCAGTTGTACAGGCAGCACCGGTAGCAAAGCCAGTTATACAGGCAGCACCTAAACCTCCTGTGCTATTGGATAGGTCGGAGCGTGATGTTCATGGGGCTCCCATTACGTTGATCGGTGGAAGTATCGTAGCCGCTGGTGTTGCATACATTTTGATGTCTTAAAAAATTTTATAGCCTTTGGACTATAAAATGACTCATTGTTTTTTGCCAAGTACCTCGCGCAATTCGGCTTTTCTCTTAATACTACATCCCTTGATAGCGCGTTTTTTTTGGCACAGATCCTCAAATCTTTGAGACTCATTTCATACAACCACTTTTGATCAGCTGGCGCATTCATCCACAGTTGCTCAGATTTGCAAATTTTGCGTGTTGGTCCATTGTAGTATTTACCGTAGTTAATATATTCTGTATTGGATTCTATACATTCATCGTAGACTGGAGGGCTTACACGATCAAACAATTCTAATATATGCTTGGGTATTTCTTTAGCCATTTACTTACACTCTCTGATTTTATAATGTCCGTGTGCCAGACTGTCTATAGAGTTTAGGTAATACCTTTTGTCATCAAAGGCTGATAGGGTCTTCTTCTCGAAAGATTAAGTCACAATCACATGTTTTTTCGATTGGAGCGTTGACATCCACGCTTTTGATGCTGGAACTCCGGTATCCAGACATTGCTTGTACGTTTCAAAAGTTAGTTTTTTGGTAACACACTTTTTAACTCCTTTGCACTTTTTCATACCAGACCCCACACCTACTACACAGTATGATTTGGCTCGCAGAGCTACAAATTCTGATATCAGCTGACCACCACCTTCGTCCTTGGGCAAACCAGTCACCTTTTTATTCTTATCGCTGTAGCAAGGGTGGTCCTTGGGGTGATTACTGGTGTCATACTTTTCTAATGGCATCTCTTTGTAAAAATCTTCCGTCTCTATGAGCAGAACAAAACTGTCCGTGTCCGTGTACATCAACCGGGCCCCGGGATACCGTTTTCGAACGTCATCATAAAAATACTCGTACATGAGCTTCTTGGAGAGATCCAAAATGGCCTGGCCAACGTATATGGGCTTGTTCAGTTGCACTGTAACCTTATTCATTAGTACTGCCGTTAGATGCTCATTAAACTCTTTGGTAGATTTAAATCGATACCGGTTTTGAAGCTTCTGCTTTTGACTCTCGTCTACGGTTACTTCTACAACGATCCGGTTGCGAACGTTTTCCATCGATTTACCAAACACCGAATTTCAGTAGCTTGAAAAAGTCCTTTTCAAAGTCTGTCCTGGCCAATTTCCTCAGCTCGGTGTTCAGTCGAATATACGGCTCCATCCAGGCTTCCTCTTTGAACTTTAGGACTCGATGTACCTTGGTCACGCGCAGTCCCTTCTTTAGGTAATACTTCAAGATCTCATGATGGACAAAATATTTTTGTTTGTTTCTAAGATTGGGCACTAGCTTAGGAACTTAGGCATAACACGGTCCACCCTTGTTTAGTTCTCCTACTGAACGCATGTACTCCGACCATTGATTAGGTTTAATAGAATCTGGTGCTAATGGGTAGTCATTGTGTTCATCGTGCAGCTCTTCCGGATACTCCAAGTCCACCTCTTCTATGTACCCTTCAACGTCATCAATCTCAATGTCACCCAATGTCATATCATCTTTGCACTCTATCCATTTGAACCCACCGGTCGGCAATTTTTGTGACATTGCCCATCCGTACAAGTTGTTCATGTCCAAGTACATGATGTAGTTTGATTTCTTTTCTGGATCGTATCCCTTGATGTACGAATTGTTAACCTTAGCATAGCGCAAACCCCCGCAAGTAGACACACCACCCCTAATGCCACTCTGTACAAAATTATACATATCCAAGTCAGTGATGAGCTCCAACTTCTGCCCTGTCATCTTGAGCAATGCATCTCATGACAGCGATGGCAAGGAGATGTAGTGACACGGATCGAGGCCATACTCATTCATTGCTGTTGTTCTGTACCTCTCAAAAACATCGGTCAAAAGCAATACATCCATCTTGAGGTATAGGTCGTGCTAGTCTCCCAAGGTCTTACAATCCAGTCTTTTCCATACGTTGTGAGCATGTTTGTAGTCAGCATCGCTTATACCCGCATAATTGTCGAGTGATGAAGCAAAGTCTTTTTGCTTCGGTAGCCTCGTTTCTTGGAATCTATCATGTGAATCCATGTGCTCGTATGGATACCCTCCTTTTTGAGCTACTACAGTGGCGTGTTTGGGAAATTCGTGTTTCAAGTGAGGATAATCATCCCGACCCTCCACTAACTTGGCTAGCGAGCTGTTAAGATGCTGCATGCTGTCCATAAACTCAAAGCGACCCATTCGCATAGACATATACTTTTCATCGGTGTTGGCAATAACATCTATTCCCCCTTTATACTGACCAGTTTTCTCATCTACAAATCCTTCATAGGCTTTCACAATGAGGTGAGAATCATAACCTCGGAGGTTGTGAAAAATCACATTGATATTTCTTGTTTGCCTATGATTGAGATTACAAATGTTATGCGCTGGTCCTCTATAATGTCCTGACAAATGGTCGTGGTCTTTTACTAACTAGTCTTTGGGTGTAGGCTCACGACCACACACGTGACACTTAGTTGCAGCTTTAAACTCTCGCTCTTGCTCCACAGTGATGATCATTTTGGCTATTGGGCTGCTGTCGACCAACTCTTCTACCTCATCTAGTTCCTCAAAAAAGCGCTCCACGCAATCTTCACCTCTATAAGTCTCAAAATGTAGTGACTCACCCAAGCCATTTACGAGGTGTACACCGTACCCGCACGCTATGTGTACCTTGGTCTCTTTGTCTATGATTGATTCAAAGTCGGCATAGACCGTGTATGGTGCTTTTTCCATATTTTTGATATTCTTAAATTCCATCACACTTCCCGGCTCTGGCATCTTTGGCACGAATGTACCATCATGGACCGTCAAACACTTTTCAATGTGATCTCGAAAAGTTCGCTCGCACGTAGCATGGTGAAAGCATCGGAGACAGGTGTGCATTTTATTTCCGTCAGCAGTCTGTTTGTTCATTAATGCTGACATGTTCTTTATCCACATGTAGTGGTTTTTGTATAAAAGCAGGTTCACTTCTCGTAAATCTTCCTTGTACAATCGATTTTCCGTGTGAATAATCTCTAGTCGACTTTTTTCTCCAGTTTCACACCATTAAAATACATTTACCAGCAGGTTGTTCTTGTCAGCAAACCTTTGGATCTGATCTATTCTCACCGGGTACTTTAGCATGTTAGTGTGCAGCTTGTTTTCAAAGTTTTTGTAGTTGGCTAGTCGATCTACATGGTCCAATGCTCGAAATAAACATGACAGCACAGACCATAAAAAGTATTTGTTGTCTTCCAATACATCTGGATCTGCCTTTTGCATTTCCTCAGCTAGTTCAGATTTTTTCGTCTTGCTGGTAAATTTTATATCTAATTATTTGGCAATCTCTTTCCTTTCAGTCATGGTCTTAGCGCCGCTGTTGTCGACATTGATGACAGCTTTTTTACTAGCTAGGGCTTTGGGTGTTGGCACATAGGTACCACCTCTCTGCGGCTCCCAATGATATATCTCCAGATAAAACCTTGGCACAAGCATCAAATTCCATGAAGATCCTTCTTGAGTAAACTCATCAATCTTGGCTATTATGTGTGCCAACTGTCTTTCAAACACTTTATCTAAATCGGTCGATGGTGTAATTTCTGCTGATCCACCTTTGCGATTACCCCAAAATCTAGTCGTCAAATCCTCGCGCTTTTCATGGACAAATATGCTCTCGTCACTAATTCGCACCTTTTTAGTACCACCAAATGTGTTTCGAATTCTATTAATCATATTGGGTGTGGCTTCATTCCACAAAAATTTAACGCCCGCAGACCGATAACTGGAAACCTCCACCGTAGATTTGTCAACCAAATTATTAGTAAAAGTGGGTATTATCTCTACATGTGGTGTATTATCAGCATCGCCTCGTAGTCGATCTACCAAGTCAGATTTTCTCGTATTATATCTAAATGGCACACCTCTACTTCTAGCCAACGCTTTTAATTCTTTCATACTCATATCCGATAGCGTGAGACGTCGGTTTCCTCGAGTTATATCTTGAAGCTAGGATTTAGTGAGTTTCGCATAATTCCCAAACCTTTGTCGCTTAGCGTCTTGACACATCCAAGCAGTTGATGGTTCGTATAGGTTTCTCACGCTGTCTACCGGATCAGATGGTTTGGGTTTAAATGTCCCTGTTACCATTATCGGTCTGCCAGTGGTGGTGCGACCGATTATATTTGATTTGCCACCCATCATACGATGTTGGAGTTCGGCTCCACTCATCTTGCTACACCCATGTATTCCCTTTCGCTTGGCATCTTGTCGTAGCCAGCTCACGTTCCCCTCTCCAAATAAATTTCTTACCTGAGACAGATCCGTCTTGGTATGTTTAGGCTCTCTATAGAGACCTCTGACACTTTCCAGTGTCCTCTCATTATTCTATCCATTTACTATACAATCTATTATACAAACCTTTAACTATCTGTCAATCTCAATGTCCTACTTTTTGACCCCCGATTGATACTTAAAGAATTTGTTGTATATAATAAAGGAGCGGTGTTTTACAACAAGCAAGCGTGACCAGCACATTTTCCTGTAGTCGCGTGTCATATGACAGCCGTAAACATCAAACCCCAAAGCGTTACGTCATTAATACTATCCATTTTTTCCAGAGTTTACGCTTTGGAAAAAATGCAACTTTTTGGAAAATACAACTTTTAGAAATTTAATACTGCTAAGAGAACACAACTCAGGGCAAATATCCAAGGGCGAAAAAACTGGTCCAGAACTGGGGAATACCATATATATATATATATATATATATATACATATATACATATGTATATACATATATATACATATGTATATACATATATATGTACATATATATATACATATATATACATATGTATATACATATAAATATATATATATATATATATATATATATATATATATATATATATATATATATATATATATATATATATATATATATATATATATATATATATATGTATATATATATGTATATATATATATATATATATATATATATATATATATATATATATATATATATATATATATATATATATATATATATATATATATATTATTACATATTAAGCATTTCATTATTTGGTAAATGTAATAAAGTATATAATAAAGTGTAATAGGTTGAGCGTATGGTGTTAAAGTCTATAAAAACTTTTTAATTTGTGAAAAATTCAATGACTTTACAAGATATGATAAAAATGAGTAAAATCGTTTTACATAATAATGTAAAATAGCTAGAGTATTGTGAATAGTATATTAAACTCCTATATACTCTATGTACAATATGAGTAAATACTCCATGATAGACTCCAGCGCATACCAATCATACAATGTATTAATCAACATTGAACACCATAGTAATTACACCCATTCAAACATCTTGTGCACACAAAAAGGCACCTCATCGGTTTCACCGGCAACAGGCGCAGCATCATTTACATGTAGACAACCAGGAGAACCATATAATACATACACAATTACAGACATTATAACTCATCATAACAAAACAGAACACCTAAACCATCCACCAACTACATTTTCTATATACATCATACAAGTAATTATTATGTACAATTGACATCTCACGTCAAACAAACCATCAAAACACATTAAAACTGGTGCTAACGAAAAATCACCTTGGGACCAGGAGAACCTTATCTCCAGGAGGGAGATCTGCTCCTATATTACTACTGCCATTCCTGCAGCGGCATCTGCTGGCAGTGAATCAGAGTGTAGAAGAAGCTGTGAGAGCTGGGAATGAGTTCATTTACATTAAGACGTTCCCTGACTACAAGTCGAAGACCAGGATAGCGGGAGACAAAGAGAGTGATGAGTATTCTGACGAAGAGTACTGTAAACCTTCTATAACCCATTGCCAACATTATCAGAGAGCTGATACTGCCAACCCAGCTCCAAAGGAAAGGGATCACAAGCCTGCAAAAGTGAAAAATGTTCCCGCTAGGAGTTACTCCAATCCACCTCTGCAGCCGAATTCATCACCTGGTAGTAGTGTAGACAGTTTGATGAAGGAGTGTCATGAAATGGCTGCCAAGTTGAAAGAGACCCGGCATTGAACGGGGGCCACTTTTACAGTCTCATACTCCCCCTGCTCAGGCTCTTCATGTAACATGTTACACTCCTGTGGCACCTGTCCATCTAGTTGATCAACGGACACCTCCTACAGCACGGGACCAACCCATTCAGACATGGATCTGCAGACAGGAGGGCCACTGTAGTAGCCCTTGCCCTGAGAGAACTAGAGCCACCCCCAAGCCTACAAGAACTCCTGTGTCGGGAAACCGCATGTGTCTGCATCAGTTACCAAACTGGCTACCTGCAGCAAGGCAGAACGGTGGAAAGCCGAGCTAGCCAGGCTCAAGACGTGCAATCCTGTGTCTCCTACGAGACTGTCTAAGCCCTGTGCTAAGAGAAAGATGCCAAAGAAAGGTAATAAGAGTGAATCCTTAACCCATGAAACCATCAACCAGCCTCCAGAGCCCCTCCAGAAAAGAAATGAGAGCTAAGTAAACAGGGATGGCAGCTCCCTCTCACCAAAACTTACACCCTGCTACACGACTAAGTGGAGAAGACCCTCCTCATTTATCCTGTCATGCCACGGAAACAAAAAACTGTCCCAGTTCAGGACAAGCAAGCAGTGGTCACACAAACCGGCCGGCAGGAGCGCCCCCGTGCCCTAGGAAAAGAGCGTCCCTTCCCGAAACCTTCAAGGTGCAGCCCATCCTTCTGTACAACACTGAAGAAAACTGACTGTACAGAGCAATTTACTTCCTTCCAGGAAAGCTCAAAGGTAAACCGACCACCCTCCTAGTGGGCACGGGCTGCATCACCAACCTCCTGTCAAAACATGCCTTTAACCGACTGCCCAAGGTGTTGCAACGATCAGTCCAGGAGAGTGAGTCCTATGGAGTGTTGGTATCAAATCCCTTTCTTCGGAATGGTGAGAGTCGCTTTCAGTTTGCGAGACATGAAGACTTCAGTTCCATTTGTTTTCAGTCACCTAAACAAAGACGCTATCCTAGGCATGCCTTTTCTCACCGACCATGACCTGAAATTCAGTGAGTGTATAACTGAGGTAGCAAGACAGGAGATGCGCTGTACTGACAAAAACAGCACCCTACTGGTCAACAATGTCCAGGTCCTCAGTGCCACTACGTTGCCACTTGGTGTAGGATCTACCATTCTGTGTAAGGTGAATACACAGAGCTATCTACCCCGGGGACTGAAAGAGTCATGTCCAGGGGACCCCTCATTGCAGCCAGTGTCAATAAGCCAAATTACGAAGGACACATGCTTGTGCGTTGTATGAACCCTACTGCTCAGCCAGTGAGGCTGAACGCAGGTAGCATTGTGGGCATTACCGAGGAGTGGACCCAGAGGAGGTGGAACAGGCAGAAGCTGCAGATAAGGAAGCACCCGTAATACGCAGACCTCCCTCACTCGCCTGTGCCCCCTCATGTGGCTAAGCTGTATGCAGCAGCCCATCCGCAGTGTCGAGACAGACACAAGGCACAGGGATTAGCTGAGTTGCTGAGGCGTTACGCTACCATATTTAGCTCAGGAGAGCATGGCGTTGGCTGTACCAACATGGCCGCACACAGTATCCCCCTCTTCCCTGGTACCTGTCTTATCCATCTACTGTCCCTTCGGTTAGGCCCAGAGAATGAAGCAGAGGCAGAGAAACGCGGCTTGATAGAGCTGGCCTCTGGAGCCTGGAGTTCTCCGGTAGTCCTGCTAAAGAAGAAAGATGTTGAGTGGAGATTATCTATATATTACCAGAGCATGAATGCTGCCACTCTTCAGGATACCCACCCCTTCCCCCAGATTAATGAGAGTTTAGATGCCCTATCAGGAAGCAAGTTCTTCAGCACTCTTGACCTGGCCAGTGGTTACTAGCAGGTTCCCCTTGACGAAGAGGCCAGTGGGCGCTCTGCCTTTGCCACTCGCTCCGGCCTGTAGAAGTGGAAGGTGCTTTCCTTTGGCTTCCTTTCGGCCCAAGCCACCTTTGAGCAACTGATGGAGAAGCTGTTGAGAGGCCTCCACTGGAAAACGCTGCTGCTGTACCTTGACGACATCATCATCGCCCCTGATTTTTCTACCCACAATCAGCGCCTGGCTGAAGTCTTTCAGTGCCTACAGCAGGCCGGGTTGAAACTCAAGCTCAGTATGTGTGAGCTGTTGAAGTCAGAGGTCCGGTATTTGGGACACGTGGTAAGCAGCACAGGGTTGGCCATGGCGCCGGATGTGGCTGCAATTTAACGCCAGACAACACCCACGGTGCTGAAGCAACTGCAGGCTTTCTTAGGTACTGTAGAATGCTACAGAAAGTGCATACCTAACTTTTCCATTGTGGTGTGGCCCCTCTCACAAATAACCAGCAAGCACACCCATGGGTATGATCCGCTGCACAGGACAGGGCATTCAAACAGCTGAAGGAAGTTATGATCCGTGCCCCAGTACTTGGTTACCCTAATCCTACCGTTGCCAGCAACAAAGGCCTGGGAGCAGTGTTGTTTTAGGTACAAGCAGACAATAAGCAAGTAATTGCGATGCTCAGCGCATAGGAGCGGAAATACTGCGTGGCTAGAAGAGATCTGTTGGCAGTAGTGAAGGCTGTCAAGCACTTCCGCCCCTACCTCTATGGGTAGCAGTTTCGTCTTTGGACAGATCGTACCTCTCTGCTATGGCTGTGTTGCCGCCGGGAACCCACCAGTGAAGTGATTAGGTGGCTCGAGTTGCTCTCAGCGTTCAAGTATACCATTAAACTTGGGAGCGGCCCCGACATGACAAGTATGACGCCTTGAGCTGTAGGTGTTCCTCAGAGTGCCGACAGTGCGAGCGCATCCAGGAAAGTGACGGTGGGTCCTCTAAGGCAGAAGTCTAGCGGGAACTAAGCACTACTCCCCATACTCAACCCTCTCCCCCTTCTGCACAGACTCGTGTGAGTCTGGTCCACCCTGTCCCTTCTCAACTACCTTCTCTGCCACTCAGGTTACCCTCCCCGCAGTTCAGCCAGTCCAGCCGGATGTCGACCTTGTATATACTCAGAGTGAAGGCAACCACGCTTTAGCTGTCATTTATTGGGCAGTGTCCATACAGCGCCCCCTTACCAAGGAGCAGTTGGAGCTCGGCATTTAGTAGCTGAAAAAGCTGAGCACTTGCATCGGGGCATGAGAATCTAGGTAGATGGTGCGCTGGAACTGCAGGGATCCCCCAACCATTGTTTCCCTTGGTGTGCAGTCTGTCCAGCAACACTCCCTGATAAAACGATCTGGCAGACCCATATCCTGTCACACCAACAGATACAGCGGACGCTGAGATGCCTTGAACTCATGCGGTTCTAGCCAAAGTGTTGGCAGATGTGCATTGTATGGTTTTGAGTTGCGAAGTATACCAGAGAGCCAAAGTGGTGGTACCAAGACATCACCCGGCCGCCAGCAAATGTATGCTGGCCATCCCTGGCAGAAACTGGTTGTACATTTGGTTGGACCATTCCCTGAGACGGAACGCGACAACGCCTGGTTATTGGGGTTGACGGACCAATTCATCACATGGCAGGATGCCCTGGCCCTTTCCGATGCTACATCTCCAGTAGTGCCCCCCCCCTTGGACGAGCAGGTCTTCTAATACTTAGGGATTACCAAACAGGTGCACACGGACCAAGGAGCCCAGTTTGAGTCTCACCTGATGAAGGAGTTGCACACTCTGTGGAGTATCGAGACAACCCGCACCACCCCGTACCATCCTCAGACCAATGGGATTGTGTTGAGAAACAATCGGATACTTTACGACTCCTGGCGGTCCTCGCTACTGATACGCAGTAAAGTGACTGGGATCTGCTGTTACCCCAGCTGATGAGACCATTCACAGCCATCCCCCACACCACCACATGCAAGACGGCAAACTATATGATGCTAGGTATGGAACTGAGGCTGCCAGACCAGTTCTCCTACCCTCCAACCTCTACGGTTTGTCTGCCCGTTCACGGGTTTGCCCAGAACCTTGAGCTGGGGTTGAAAGAGGTGCAAGAAACCTTGCTCGAGCAACAGACGGAGGTTAGGGCAGAAGAAGGTGAGGAACCAAGCCTATAAGTTGTTGGCAA
The DNA here is from genome assembly GCA_945261195.1 of Cryptosula pallasiana. Lineage (NCBI taxonomy): Eukaryota > Metazoa > Bryozoa > Gymnolaemata > Cheilostomatida > Cryptosulidae > Cryptosula > Cryptosula pallasiana. Next base: position 335,186 of record CALYOO010000014.1, on the reverse strand, counting down.
CCGAGTCTGGTTAGAGAACTTTTTCAGGCGCCAGGGTGAAAACCCCAAGCTCCAGGCTAAATTCATCGGCCTTTACGACATCCAAGAGGCATACAGTAACATGCCTCATCAGCTGACATGGTCAATGGTTGGTACAAAGTGAGTGCCGCCTTAAGCCGTTTCGCCAAAGTATAGACACCCGAGGACCAGCGCCTGCCCCTTTGGACCCACGAAGCGCCCTAGCATGCATGGAGCACGAGGCAGAGCAGACCCCACTCCTTTGTCTCCCTTTTCAGATCCCTCCCCCCTTACCAGAGCCACTCCGTTTCAACATGGAGATGCTTCCTTTCTTACGAGGAGCTAGCCGGGTTTGGAGCGGACAGACCAACCACTGCCTGATACAGCTACTGCTGATCAAAAAAACGGAGACATGTCCCCAAGACAGGAACGCTCACCCTCGCCAGTGGAGGCGAGGTCCCCTTTCCCGCCGGTCGAAAGCCGGTCATCTCCTTAATGGTCACAAAGACCCACAGGAATTTGGATAAATGTAGCGTTCAGTTCCCATCTTTCCTTTCTCGGTTTTCAAACAGTCGTGTTAACCTCTTAGCCTGGTAATGGGCCCTCACACTCACTCCCTTTGCCGTTCGATCAGATAGTGGCTTTGTTTTAGATACACATGGTATTGTGTCATGGGATGTATAGTCCGTACGATCTCTCCTCTTTACACATGGTCTTGTGTCACGGATCATAACGCTGTGCACTCTCTCTTCCTTGGACTGCAGGATTCTGCATGTCCACAGTCTTTCTAGACTCTCCCATGTATTTTGTGTATACATTTCTGCATATACTTCCCGTATCTTATCAACCTCCCTCTTCCACAGTCACCCACACTCACTCCCGGGTGGTTAACTATTTGTACTGATGTAGAATAGTAGAAGCGGCCAATGTATTGGATTTTGGTGAGCGATTGTGAGTGAGCAGTTAAACCTGGAGTATTTTCACCTTGATTAGAAAAAGATGTTATCTGAACGCCTAGCAACCCAAGGAGCCTACGAGCCAACGGATATGGAGACAACTTAGCCAAACACATTAAAGAAGCTCTACTAGGAATTGCTCCCGTGATCATCTTGACATTAAGTAAATAGCATTATCGTTGTTGTTAATGCACACGTTTACATTATATATTTACGTCTATGTCTGTCTGTCTTTGAATTAGCCAGTTATATTATACTATTTCTATCAAATTTTATGTTGGGGGTTTCAATTGCTTGATTTGCATAATGTTTCTGTAAGTAATAGGGCAAATCGCCCAAGCCTCCAGAGTTCTTGGAGTAGTTGTGTAGAGTTGAATCACTGTAAGCGTAGGGAGATTGTGAATCATCGTCGTCAGACTGGACTATTAAGCACTTTGAAACACTTCTTGCTGTAAGTATTGTATCTTGCGTGAAAATATATTATTACTGTCAACTACAATTCTCCTTGTGCTGTACAACTTGTGAAGCAGAATTAAACTTGTTAAACAAGTAAACATTTAGAGACTAACTATACTCTCCGTAATTATTACAAGTCTGCTTAACTCGATTGCTGAATTTTGTTGAAACTTTACCAGTTTTTGAAATCTATGCTTGTGCTGAGTTAGCATAGTTGATAGTGGAAAAGGATCTGGCTGTGTTGCATAACAGATTTCCGTATTGTGTAGAGAAAGTCTCCTCTATTGAGGCAGTGTGATTACTTGATTGATTATTTATCGTACACACCAGAGCTATACCACCAGTTGGTAGAAGCTGTGTTACGGGTTGGTGTCTTGACAATAGATGGTTTGCTACCATTTGCCGTAGTGCTCAATAGCTTAGGAAGGCTAAAGTAAACAGTGGTCCGGTGAAGGTGTTGAGTCGCATTTACTTGCAGAAAATATCCTTCACAATACAAAGGCCAATTTTATTTGTCATGTTCTGGCTAATGTAGTCACCTATTATTCTCAAAAAATTACTTGCAAGCACCATAGTTAAGTTTTCTTTCTATCTGTTGCACGAATCTTTTTTATTTTGAGTTTCACTTTCGATGTTTTTTTTTTAAATAAAAATGTCAATTTTCAGTAATTTTAAAGAAAGTGTATCAGTTAAAAACTATGTTTACCACTTCAGGAATACAAATTCAGCTTTATTTGAAAACCTACCATTAGAATAGGTCTTGGTGAGTCTTGTGCTTTGTGCTATGTAAATCTGCTGAATTTAAAAAAGACATCAAAATTTTTAAATTTTTTCTCTAAAGCGCCCGAGACTAGAGAGATCAGTCAGGCATAAAGGAGACCAAAAATTAACGAGTTTTAACTTGGTACAAAAGCACTGAAGTAAATAGAGTAATAGCAGTGAAGGAAATTGGAAAAATAGAGTTATTCCTGCAGAAAATGACCTTGGCAGCATAGCCATAAAATGACAGTTAAGAATGTCTCTCGATCACTTACGCACAACCCATGCCGCAACAACAGGATTAGGCGTAGGAATTGTTCGCTTATTGGGCGTAGCCAAGTTTCAGGCAAGCAAGTGCCTGTGAGTGATTTAGACAAAATATTGGTGCCACAGTGAGTGAGAAAAAGTTATGCCTCTAGGTCAACCTTGGATATGTTGTAACGTTGAAATTACTCTATGGTCTTTCGTGACACCAATGGAGTGGGTTTGTACCAACAGGGCTGCACACTGAGAGGAAGTCCCACATTACTCAGAAATAACACACTATATGAAATTCTGATATGAATGTAGTAACCATAGCAACACTTGAAAAAGTTTTCCTGTTGCGTCGCATAGCTAAGAAACAAATAGGATTTTTTTTAAGAATGTTCAAGTTTATAGATTTTGCCTCAAAAAAATGTTTTAGCTGATGATAATTTTTGCTTCAAGTGCAGTACTGGTTTAATCCAGTAAATTTGAAGCAGTTCATAGCAGAAACTATTGTTAACTAAGCAGTAAAAACAGTTATTTTGCATAAGTTTTTGACAGAAACCTTTTTCATTGAGTTAGAGATTTGTAGATAGCTTGTTGTTGTAGAAAACGTCTAACAGCAGATACTCTTATTAACTATGCTAGTATGCTAGCATTTGTTGTGCTGTAGTGCTTTTTGCTGCTTCTTGGTCACAACTGCTAATCTGCTTGTCTATTTATTATTCTGCAACTCCCTATAGAGGGCATCAACAAGACTAGTCTTGAAGCTTGAGCTTTATTGCAAGGAATAAACCTGAGCACTCTGGCTCAGTCTCTCATATTTATGCAAAAATATAGTATATACAATATAATACAGGACCAATCAGATAACATGATAATAATAAAGCATATAGTAAGTCACTTAAGCATAGCGCTTATTCACTGTCTTATTGGTCCTTAATGAGAATAGGGGCGGGCTCCTGTTCGACCTTTGACCCCTTAGTATCACTTGTTTAAATTGTCCAGAATTGTCTACTCTTGATACTGTTTGGGGGGAGACAACTTGTAATCTTTGTGTAACCTTCACCAGCAATTATGGTCAGCTACAGCTATCTCACTTAGTATCAAGTGAGCTCGACTCGCCAGCAAATTCTCCCACATACTCCGCCCCATTAGAGGCTGTGGGCTCTAATAACAATAATATAGCATTTGCTGGTGGTTCCCTCACCAAACTTTTCTTGCTGTCTTTTACTACTCCTACGGACAGTTTAGGTTGAGTAGTTACCTTTGATCGGCTCCGCCTTTCCTTTCCTAAAAGCATACAACCAATTCCCAGTTGTTTGTCTGCAACAGTATAGCCTAAAGGCGGATATCTCTCATCCCAGCTTGGGATGAGATCTGCATCATACAGAGAGGTGGTGTTACAACATAGAGATTGTACAGCCCTCACTGCCAGTGGTTCTATTGGTACACCGATGGTATGTTTTTTAAACCCTCTTGTAAGTCTTTGGGCAGGTATAAACAAGCTAGATGGTTCTGTTGGGTGTCTCCGGCCCGGGGCAACTCCTGCCTGGCCCGGGGGGCTCTGGAACCTTAGGTGGCATTGGCTATACAAAGTTTTACTTTCAATAGCGCGTTTGCTGTCATTTTTTACTGCAGCTCTCCCCGTAGGAATCGGAGGAAAGTCCTCAAAGAATGAGGGTGAGGGCACCCTGCTCTTAAGAGCCAGTGGGTCATTGCTACTTCTATTGGCTATCACCCAATTACTATAATAGTCACACTCATCACCATTAGCCTTACTCTTTTCTCCTCTGCTTTCAGTGTGGTTTTCTGCAACGTTAGATGGTCGTTCTTGTTCAACCATCTCCGTCTGCCCCCCTCTAGGTGCACCTTTCACAGGTGTGGACAACAACGCTTCTTCCTCTTCCGGTAGGATAGGGTCAAAACTGTCTAGATTCTCCTGTAGGAGCGCCTCTTCATCTACCTCAGATGAATCCTTTTCAGAGTAGTTTGTAGCTATGTTGTTTGTAGTTAGAAGAGCAGTTGGATTAGGTGTGGTTACCTCAGGCTGCTGTGTACAAGCGAACTTGCTCACTACTGCACACCAGTCTGCAAACTGTTGACCCATCGTCTGTCTAGCATGACCTACTGGAAGCATTTGTGAATTCTGGAAAGATTTGCCAGCTTTTTTCTGGTCTCAGGTTGTATATTGGGTGAATGAGTGGCTCTCGTGGGCTCATTTGACACCAAAAATGGCTGTGCTCCTCCCAGTGGTTCTCTGGCTAGCATAAGTTTTTTTTCTTGTGAGGTGTGTTTTCTCGCGGTCTGCCATTGTGACCTTGCATCATTGTCATGAAAGTGCCTCTCTACTTGATGGCAAACAGCCTGGCCATATCTTATGGGTGGTCCTGTATTTCTTTTGGGTAATCTCCTTTCTTCTTCACCTGCAACAGGGCAATGCCCTTGGACTGTCGGTGGTGTAGCCAGCAGGGGTGTAGCGCTTGCTGCACTGTTTTCACCTATAGCTGGTAGAATATCTGGTCCACCTTCATATAGTTTGCAGGGGAGGTTGGTGGTGACTTCCTCTCCCTGCCGGGAAGGATTGTCCACTATTGGTTCTGTTAGCTGGGGTGCCGGTGCCAATAATTCAGCAGGAGGGGTAGGCTCTGCTGGTTTAGCCGAAAGGGCTGCTTTGGGGCGCCGGGCTACCGCTCCTCTCATGTTGGGACGCCTGTTGGGTTCTACGGCAGCAGGGGCCTGCCCTCTGGGATCCGGGCAGCTCTTGTATGGCTTCAAGCGTGATCCATTCTGTATTGATGACTGCCCATGGCGTGTGATCAAGTAGGTGTGGTTGGAGTATGCTTTTTCCACCGTAAATGGGCCCACAAACTTTGGCTGTAGCTTGGGATTTTCACCCTTGCGCCTTCTTCTGTTTTCGAGCCAGACTTGGTCTCCAACAGCAAAAAGGGTTGGCTCCTCCCCCTCTTCATTCCTGATTTGTCTCTGCGTCTCTCTTAACGTGTCATGTACTGACTCTAGACACTCTTTCAAGTTCTGCGCATATTGGTGTACTGGCGGTAAGTGGTGGATGGTAATCAATTTGGTCTGGGAGTCTGAGTTCTCTTCCCAACATTAGGTAGTTGGGTGTTTCATCCGTCACTGAATGGGGAGTAGCCCTGAATGCCCTCATGAGTTGAGGTAGCACCAAGTCCCATTCTTCAGGCCTCCTTGTCAGTAACAGAGAGCGTAGTGAGTCACCAAGCACTCGATTATTTCTCTCGACCACTCCATTGGCTTGGGGGTGATAGGGTGTTGTTCGGGTCTTTTCAACATTCCACAGGGTGCACAGCTCTTTCATCAGACCTGACTCAAATTGTGCACCCTGGTCTGTGTGGATTTGTTCAGGGATGCCAAAGTAACAAAATATTCTCTAATCAACAGCTGCAGCCACCACTGGCGTAGTTGCATCAGGAATAGCTGGTGCATCCTGCCATCGGGTAAAATGGTCTGTGAGCACTAGTATCCACACATTTCCTCTGTCGGTTTCAGGCAGGGGCCCAACCAGATCGACAGCCAGCTTTTGCCAGGGGCGAGAAGCATACATTCGCTGTCTGGCAGGGTTGGGCTTCGTGCCACCACTTTTTGCACGCTGACAAACTTCACAGCTTGCAACCAACCGGCGCGCATCTGCATTCATTCCTGGCCAGTACCAGGTCAACTGTAGTCTTTTGGTGGTCTTTTTGATGCCTGCATGGGCTAGTTGGTGGGTCTGCCACATCACAGTTCCTCGAAGGCTGGGTGGGCAGATGGCACACCAACGGGCTCAATTGCCAACCACTATATGAACTTCTAGCACGCCATCATCCCTTATGCGGAGTGAAGGTTGGCGTGCGCTCAACTGTCTGAGTTCCCGACAACCCAACTCCAGTTGCTCCTTAGTCAACAGGGTCCCACTTTCTACGGCTGCATAGATAACTGCTGTGGGATGGTTACCCTTCTTTTGTGCTTTAGCCAGGTCTTTGTCAGCGGGTGCAGCATTGCTCCTGCTCACAGCTGCGAACTGGGTTCCATCAGTGGTGGTGCTGGATAGAGGTGTTCCTGTCAACGGAAAGTTTACCCCTGCATCCTTAACTACTTCTGCCTTGGTAGGTCCACCATCTCTATTTTGGATGTGGGTGCATTGTCGGCAATCAGTAGCCCAACGCCTGCTGAGGCCGTCCGCATTGCCGTGCTGCGATCCACTCCTGTGCTCCAGAGTGTAGGTGAACTCTGACAAGATCTCTAGCCAGCGAGCCACCTGGCTGGTTGGCTCCTTTTTTTGACACAGCCATAAGAGCGAGGCATGGTCAGTGCGCAGTCTGAATTTCTGCCCGTACAGGTATTGGCGGTAATGCTTAACAGCTTTAACAACAGCAAGCAGTTCCTTCCTTGTGACACAGTAATTGCGTTCGGCTGGACCCAATGTTTTGCTGTAGTACGAGATAACTCGCTCTCGTCCTCCTTGTTCTTGTGATAACACTGCTCCCAGGCCATCTTGACTTGCATCAGTGTCCAAGATGTAGGTTCCCTTGGCCTCTGGGTAGCCCAGAATGGGTGCTGTAAGCAGGCTATGTTTGAGTTGCTGGAACGCTCTCTGTTGGTCAGTGTCCCACTCCCAAGTGGCTTCCTTGCTGGTTAATCTGGTTAGTGGTTTGGCGACTGTAGCGAAGTCGGGAATAAACTGTCTATAATAGCCTACAGTTCCAAGGAATGCTTGAAGGCTTTTAAGGTCCTTCGGAGGTCTCCAGCCTTTAACTGCTTCCACTTTAGCTGGTTCGGTGGCTACCCCTTTCTCACTGACAGTAGTAATATATGAGCAGATCTCCCTACCAAGTGTTTTTTTGTGGATTTGATCTTGGAGTTTAGGCAATGGGTTACGACGTTGGATGAATTCGCCGAGTTTATATTGTATTTTACTTGAGGGGTATTTGAGTGGCATTTGAATGGCATTTAAGTGGCATTTGAGTTTTGATTATTTTTTTACTTAATTTGAACTTATAAATTTTGAATGTATGGTATTCAAGTTTTGATAATCTTGTACATAATTATATACATAACTTTAACTCATAGAGCATCTAGATTTTGAATGTATGGCATTTAAGTTTTGATATTTTTTTGTAATTCGACTCATTATATCTGCATTGAATAAATACAGTAATTAAAAATGAAACAATATGTGAATATATACATTTATTGTGCAATAAGTAGGGAAAATTTCATATAATATAGCTAGAGTCAGTAAATATTAAATAATACCAAACACTACAACTTGTAATGACAATCAATGCATAAGATTTTACTAAAAACTATCTTGAAAACCTTCAAAACATGATCCCAAATGGAAAAAAAAATGGATAAAGTTAGATATTTATCTATTTGTTTACATCTACAAAAAAGAGGTATTTGGTGAAATATTTTTTCGATTTATTCAATTTTCATTAATTTTTACAAAAACAAATCATCCTCTAAATGGTTAAATTTCATCTAATTGTACAAATTTACAAAAAAAACAGGGTATTTGGTAAAATATTCTTTCATTTCATTAAATGTTCATTATTTTTTTGCAAAAAAGAAATCACCCTTTAAATGGTTAAATTTTATCTGTTTGTATATCTTTACAAAAAAAACAGGGTATTTGGTAAAATATTTCCTTTATTCTATTCAATTTTCATTAATTTTTTCAATAATTGCTTAAATATACACTATTATTTTCTTATTATTAGGTGAGCAACCTATCATACAAAATTAGTTTCTTGAGTGAGGGTTTTATCCTGCATTTTCATTTTGAATTTTTTTCAAAAATTTACCATTTTTTTCAAAAACAATCATTTATATATACAATATCCATTATTTTTTAAACAGAACAATTCCTATCTCTGAGAGGTTGGAGATATTGGGGTAGAAAACTTAGACATGATGATGAGAAGGCTATGGATTTTCCCGTTTAAGAACAAACCATTTTCGATGGCAATTTCAATTCGGAAAACTAAAACAATGTAATTTGTTTTTCAAAATGCAATCATCAGAAAGCTTTTGTCATGATGAGGAGGAGGCTATGGATTTACCCATTCAAGAACAAACCATTTTCGATGGCGACTTCAATTCTAAAAACGAATTAGAACTGAAGTATGTGGTATTACGTAATCATTTTTTTAAACAAGAACAATCCATTTTTGATAGCAACTTTAATTCTAAAAACTAAATCAATGTAACTTTTTTATTCTTTGTCTCCCATGAAATTGTTCAAAACGAATTAGAACTGTAGTATGTGGTATTACATGATAATTTTTTTAAAAAACACATCAAAATCGACAAATTACTCCTCTAGATAGTTCAAGTTTACAATATTTGAGAATTAATCACAATAGAAACATTAAGCCTACTTGATAAAAAAGAATTTGACTGTTAAATTTAACTAATTGATTCAATGGTATTATTTGGATCTTTTGAAAATAAACATTTCAATGAAAACATCATATTTAGTCTTTGACACTCTTGAAACCATTTTCCAGTAAATTTTACCAACAATATTTCAGAAATTTTTACTAGATATTTACAAAAAAAATGAGGTATTTTGGTAAAATATTCTTTTATTACATTCATTTTTAATTTTTTGTGTTTTAAAAACAGGGTTTTATTACAAAGTTTTTTGTTTTTTCAACTTTTTAAAAAAAATCATTATAATATATAGTTTTCGATATTTTTTTAAAAAAAAATAAAATATATATAGAGATTTTCACTTTATATTCTTTTATTCCATTCAATTTTCAATAATTTTTTGAGTGAGGATTTTATCCTACGCCTTCCTTTTAAATTTTTTTATTTTTTTAAAAAATAATCATTGAAATATATAGTTTTCGATATTATTTTAAAAACAATGTATATATATAGAGTTTTTCACTTTATATTTACAAAACTTTGGTATTTGGGAAAATATTTTTTTATTTCATTCAATTTTTAATAATTTTTTGAGTGAGAATTTTATCCTACACAATCCTTTTAAATTTTTTATGTTTCAAAACAGAGCTTTATTACATTTTTTTGAACTTTTTAAAAAATAATCATTGAAATATATAGTTTTAGATATTTTTTGATTTTTTTGTACTTTTTACCTTTTTTAAAAACTGTCAAAAAATCACCAAATTACCTCTCTAGATGAATAAAATTTACAAGTAAATAATTGTAATAGAAAATACCATATCTAGTTTTTACATTCATAAAACTGTTTTATAGTAAATTTTCTGTAATACAAACTACTATAGCTTACGATATCAATGGTTACAAAGCGCTTTTCTTGAACAATATCCTCCTCGATATTCTTCTGGTATATTATTAGACCCAGGGAGGAACTCTTCTATTCCGTATTCTCTGTGATCCAATAATTGACTAAAATACAAAAGTTATTCATTATATAAATAAATTTTACCGAATTTAAATTTTACTCTTAGCTACATTAGATAGTTTACATTATATATAACAGGAAAATAACTCACTGTGTTACATCATTCAGCTCAATAGTTTTTAGGGAAAGTTCTTTACTCTGTTTTCTTTTTACGATATAATGGACTAAAATAAAAAATGATGTATTAGTATAGTATGATTAAAATTAATGTAAAATAAATATAAACTTTTGTTATTTTTTCAACTTCTATGTGAAAGAAATACACTGATTACACACGAAAAAGTCCTTTTTTTCATTTGGATTCGGAATGTATAAATATAAATATATATATATATAATTTTAAAAATGTTTTACAACAAACACTCATGAATAAGCCATTTATGTGATAAAATGTGTTATTTACGTGAAAAATTAGGCATTTTTGTAAAATAATTATAACCTTTTGTGATTTTTTAAAATTTTATGTAAAAAAATACACTGATTGCGCAAAAAAGTCCTTTTTTTTAATCCGAAATAGATATAATTTAAACATGTTTTACAAAAAATGTTTATGAATTGATCATTTATGTGAAAAACTAAACACTTTTGTAAAATAATTTTAACCTTTTGTTATTTTTTAAACTTTTATGTAAAAAAAATACACTGATTGCACAAAAAAGTCCTTTTTTTAATCCGAAATAGATATAATTTAAACATGTTTTACAAAAAATGTTTATGATTTGATCATTTATGTGAAAAACTAAACATTTTTGTAAAATAATTATAACCTTTTGTTATTTTTTAAACTTTTATGTAAAAAAAATACACTGATTGCACAAAAAAATCCTTTTTTTAATCCGAAATCTATATAATTTAAAAATGTTTTACAAAAAATGTTTATGAATTGATCATTTATGTGAAAAACTAAACATTTTTGCAAAATAATTATAACCTTTTGTTATTTTTTAAACTTTTATGTAAAAAAATACACTGATTACACAAAAAGTCCTTTTTTTAATCCGAAATACATATAATTTAAAAATGTTTTACAAAAAAAAGGTTATGAGTTGATCATTTATGTGAAAAATTGAACATTTTTGTAAAATAATTATCACCTTTTGTTATTTTTCCAACTTTTATGTAAAAAAATACACTGATGACACAACAAAATCCTTTTTTAATTCGAAATATATATATATATAACTTAAAAATGTTTTACAAAAATGTTCACAAATTTATCATTTTAAGGGGTTTTTCATTGTAAGAATACACAAAATTTTCACAAATCAACTTTTTAAAATTATGGTAAAAATTAATAAAACTTACCTATAGTGATATGAATCCCTTGAGTTATACATTAGCTTCTCGAGAGTTTGTTCTCCACACCCTTCTTTTTCAGCATCATCGAAGTGGTTGAGAAAATCCTCAGATTTTGGATTATCAGCCAGTTCCGAGGCTTGGACGAAGGCTTGATGAGCTGCGAGTACACTGATGTTGTAGAAAATTGAATTGTCTGCGTTTCGACTCAGACCCTTGAACAAAATCACTCCAAATCTCTCCGATGTCACAGCAGAAGCTATTTGATGAGGAATGCGCATATCTCCGATCAGTAATTCTTCATCTACAACACTTCTGTATTGAACTAGAAGAGTCTCTTCATTTCCATTCCATCGCCTGTCAGATTTTGCTATAACTTCAGGGTTTTGGAAACATATGACACTATCTGTTGGGAAATCCTGAAGATTAGCTACCTCGAAATAAGCATTGATTTGTCGCATACTTTTTTCTGGTAATACATCAAACGCATTCTTACACCTCAAAGTAGTTCCTGTTTCTGTAGCAGCACGAAAAATTTCTTTTCCAGTCTTTTCAACACCCATGTAGATCAAAACCAGTGGTCTTATTTGCGAAGCTTCATTGACAAGTAATCCTGCTGCTAATGGAATAGTGCTCTTCACTCTAACTACCTTTCCATCCTTTTTATAGTTGTAGATGATGGTACAGTTCGTTTCATCAAGGAGCTCAAAGGTTAACACCTGCATAACTGTAGGTATTGGTAAATCTTCAACTTTGACTATGTTTTCAATGTTTCTTCTGGAAGCTGGAGATAGAGTACTTAACAGAGAGGCGCTTTTGATGATGAGAGTTGCCAGAGTATTCAGACTGGCGCTTTGAAAGGGAATCATAGTGCGTTGAAGAAGTACATTGTCATCAATCACCTTATCTTGTGAAGGTTTTGGTTCTTTATTCTTCAGTTGTTTTGTATTGACTTGTGTCGACATTCTAAAAGATAAAGTAAAAATCCATGTTATGATTTCTTTTTCAAACCAATTTGAAGATATATATACATATATATATATTTACTCAATATCATACCACTGTTAGTATCTAAATCGATAAAAATTAAATTTATACTCAATCAAGTTGACTTACCTCCAAACAGAAAAGTCCTTCTAGCAGTTGTAGTAGATGATGTTGTAGTAGATCTTGCTCCTTCAGTTGCTAGTGTCGAAGTGACTGCTTTCTGTGTAAAAACAGTGCTTCTTATATGGCTGAAATCATACCATTTATCATAAGGTTAAATTAATGAAACATTGTTTTTACGGAAGAACTGCTTTCGCGGGAATAAATAATTTATTTTCACGCGAATACAAACCAATGCTTTCGCGGGAATAAACATTTTATTTTCACGCGAATGGAAACTGTTGCTTTCGCGGGAATGAATACTTTATTTTCACGTGAATACAAACCAATGCTTTCGCGGGAATAAACATTTTATTTTCACGCGAATGGAAACTGTTGCTTTCGCGGGAATGAATACTTTATTTTCACGCGAATACAAACCAATGCTTTCGCGGGAATAAACATTTAATTTTCACGCGAATGGAAACTGTTGCTTTCGCGGGAATGAATACTTTATTTTCACGCGAATACAAACCAATGCTTTCGCGGGAATAAACATTTTATTTTCACGCGAATGGAAACTGTTGCTTTCGCGGGAATGAATACTTTATTTTCACGCGAATACAAACCAATGCTTTCGCGGGAATAAACATTTAATTTTCACGTGAATGGAAACTGTTGCTTTCGCGGGAATGAATACTTTATTTTCACGCGAATACAAACCAATGCTTTCGCGGGAATAAACATTTAATTTCCACGCGAATGGAAACTGTTGCTTTCGCGGGAATGAATACTTTATTTTCACGCGAATACAAATCAATGCTTTCGCGGGAATAAACATTTAATTTTCACGCGAATGGAAACTGTTGTTTTCGCGGGAATGAATATTTTATTTTCACGCGAATACAAACCAATGCTTTCGCGGGAATAAACATTTAATTTTCACGCGGATGGAAACTGTTGTTTTCGCGGGAATGAATACTTTATTTTCACGCGAATACAAATCAATTCTTTCGCGGGAATAAACATTTAATTTTCACGCGAATGGAAACTGTTGCTTTCGCGGGAATGAATACTTTATTTTCACGCGAATATAAACCAATGCTTTCGCGGGAATAAATAATTAATTTTCACGCGAATGGAACCCGTTGCTTTCGCGGGAATAAACAATTTATTTTCACGCGAATACAAACCGATGCTTTCGCGGGAATAAACATTTAATTTTCACGCAAATGGAAACTGTTGCTTTCGCGGGAATGAATACTTTATTTTCACGCGAATACAAACCAATGCTTTCGCGGGAATAAACATTTAATTTCCACGCGAATGGAAACTGTTGCTTTCGCGGGAATGAATACTTTATTTTCACGCGAATACAAATCAATGCTTTCGCGGGAATAAACATTCAATTTTCACGCGAATGGAAACTGTTGTTTTCGCGGGAATGAATATTTTATTTTCACGCGAATACAAACCAATGCTTTCGCGGGAATAAACATTTAATTTTCACGCAGATGGAAACTGTTGTTTTTGCGGGAATGAATACTTTATTTTCACGCGAATACAAATCAATGCTTTCGCGGGAATAAACATTTAATTTTCACGCGAATGGAAACTGTTGCTTTCGCGGGAATGAATACTTTATTTTCACGCGAATATAAACCAATGCTTTCGCGGGAATAAATAATTAATTTTCACGCGAATGGAACCCGTTGCTTTCGCGGGAATAAACAATTTATTTTCACGCGAATACAAACCAATGCTTTCGCGGGAATAAACATTTAATTTTCACGCAAATGGAAACTGTTGCTTTCGCGGGAATGAATACTTTATTTTCACGCGAATACAAATCAATGCTTTCGCGGGAATAAACATTTAATTTTCACGCGAATGGAAACTGTTGCTTTCGCGGGAATGAATACTTTATTTTCACGCGAATACAAATCAATGCTTTCGCGGGAATAAACATTTAATTTTCACGCGAATGGAAACTGTTGCTTTCGCGGGAATGAATACTTTATTTTCACGCGAATATAAACCAATGCTTTCGCGGGAATAAATAATTTATTTTCACGCGAATGGAACCCGTTGCTTTCGCGGGAATAAACAATTTATTTTCACGCGAATACAAACCAATGCTTTCGCGGGAATAAAAGATTTATTTTCACACATTCACCTATATAAGAGACAACGGTTTCAGACAGAAAGCATCCAGTTCAACAACAGTGAGCAAAGGAGCAACATCTATCTACTACATCTTCCATTGCAACTACTAAGAGTTCTCTCTTCATAAAGGTAAAACTTAAATTCAAATATTTCAGCTAGGTAACGAAGGCTTTATGACATATCTATCTTTAAATTGATTATAAAAAATTGAACCAATTTTTTCTGTTTTTCAGAATGAATACTCAAGACGCAGAAAGTCAACCATTGTATCTAAAGTCGGAATCTCAGCCTGATGAAAAGGTAAGAATTATTCAAAAATACTATCTAACACCTGTTGAAAACCTTTGATTATTTTAGTTATCTAATTATCGCTTGTATTTTAGAACAATACAACAGCAAATCCAATCTACTTAAAGGACTTCCTTCCAGAAATGTATCATAACTATGTGATAAATAATGATGTTGTTGAAGAAAAAGCTGTAGAACGTTTGACATTTCAAGTTATAATATTCTGTATAACTCAGCACATGATGAGTATGGGGATGTGTTGTAAGAAACATGATATATCTACAGAACGTTTTGATGACATTATAAAAAACGGTTTCAAAATCGTTTTGTCAATGGTGGAAGTCGTTAATATTAATAATTTTTTAAAGGAAATTGAAAGAAGTGCTTGGAATCAAATAGTTTTCAAAAAATTATACAACATGACATGGAACAAAAAAACTTTTTATAAATTCAGAAAGCATATTTATAATTATGTCCAAATAGATAAAGCTCTATCCTCTTCTGTAGGTATTTTAGAACTAATGTTAGAAGCGTTTCATACATATTTATGAAAAATTTTTAGTTGTTTCTTATTATTTTACAATATTTTATTTCTTACCAATTGAGATGTTAAAAGCGGTATGATATTAAGTAAATACATATATATATTTGAATGCATCCTTTGTTGTCTGTCTCCACATCCCAATAGTTTAATAAGTACATTCTCAATCTACCATAACTCTATGTAAGTAAATACATATATATATATATTTGAATGCATCCTTTGTTGTCTGTCTCCACATCCCAATAGTTTAATAAGCACATTCTCAATCTATCATAACTCTATGGTCTTAACTGCTTTTGACATAAATACATATATATATAGGCCAGTCTAAGTAATAAATACACTCTTAGTCACTCATGCAAATATTACCCTTTTATTTTTAGAATGTTATGGATGCTCTTTCTGAAGAGCTCCTTTGCACAGATCCATATCCAACGGAAAATAGAATGAGAAACAGCAAAACAACTCCTAAGAGAGGGAAAACTACTCCAAAAAAGCAAATAGTAAGGAAACGAAAAAAAATAGTGAAAAAACAAACTACTTCCGTTGATAAGCAAACAATGAAGAGTGCAGCTATAGCTCATTTAACAGTTGAATGTCTCAACGAAAGGAGAGCTAGGGAATTAGAAAAGTCTAAAGGTTCTCAAGTGATTGACTCACCAAAAGTTCCGATTTGCAAAACATTTGAAGATCTTCCTATCCCAAGCATTATGCGAGTGACTGGCGTGATACATCCATCAAGTAAGGAGAAGTGTAGATATTCTCAAGTACGCTACCATGACCCTTCAGATATAAATGAACTCGAACCCAAAATACTTTTCTGTCCAGTTGAAATAGCTAAAAACTTCAACTGCGATAATTACCCCCCTCCGTTTAACGTTGTATATTTGGGTAGAAAGGGGAAACCAAAAAATAAAAGTGTTCTTTGGTATGATGTCAGACGTGTTACCAGACATTCTCTAAGCAATAAGAAAGCTGAAGAGGAATCACTATATTTGAGTACGTTGACTAAAGGTCAGCTCAAACGTTTCTTGAACATCAAGACCCTCAATAGTTTTCAACCCGGTGCTATTTTTCCTTACCAAGATGTTGTTGAGAGATTCGTTCCTCATCGATTTAAACGAGGGCAGTCAAATGTAATTTGTATCCGTTATACCATTGAACAATGTGGAGAAACGCTGTTGAAGACGCTTGCCATACCAGACAAATATGCTTCAGAAGCTAATCAATATGCTCGAGGTGTGATGATCTACAAAGGAAAAACATCCCACGGAAAATTTAAGACAGAATACGATCTTTCATTTCACTCTCCATACAGTCTCAATCAAATGTATTGGAGACAATATTGTGATCAAGCAAAGCACAACAAAGCAATATTAGAAATTGATGATGATGATGAACTTGAAGATTTTCTACGTGAAGAATTTGATGATTTTGAGACAGGATATGTTGCTGAAAAAAAAGGATGAAATACATGATAAAACTCGGTGAGAGTTTTTCTCTAATCATTGTAAATAATATACTAATACATAACTTTTTATTTTAGTTCATTATGGAATCAAAAGTACATAGAACAGAAGTCTTCCTTCCTAAGTTTGTATTATTTAATATTTACTGACTCTAGCTATATTGTATGAGATTTTCCCTACTTATTACACAATAAATGTATATATTCACATATTGTTTCATTTTTAATCACTGTATTTATTCAATGTAGATATATCTCCTCTCTCCTCTCTCCTCTTTTTATCTCTCCTCTCTCTCAACATACTCTCTCCTCTACCAAATACTCCTCTCTCCTCTCTTGCAGTTATTTCCCAAATACTGTAGATTTTAACCATCTAGAGGTCTAATTTGGTAATTTTCCAACATATTTTATAGCATTTAATATACTTATTATGTAATAAATGTATATTATTCAATGTAAATGTAAATATATCCATAAATATGTACATAATTATCCATATATACATAAATGTATAAAAAACTAAAAAAAATCTCTCCTCTCTCTCCTCTCTCTTCTCTCCTCTCTCATCTCTCCTCTCCCCTCTCTCCAGAAGATTTTCCCTACTTATTATGTAATCAGGTATATAATCATATAATTTTCATTTTTGATCAATATATTTGTTCAATGTAGATATATCTCCTCTCTCTATGTAGATATAAATATAGCCATAAATATGTACATAACTAACCATATATACATGAATGTATAGAAAACTAAAAAATCTCTCTCCTCTCTCTCCTCTCTCATCTCCCATCTCTCCTCTCTCCTCTCTCCTCTCCCCTCTCTCTCAAGATACCATATGAGTTCGAGTTATGTAAAAAAGTTATCAAAACTTGAATGCCATACATTCAAAATCTATATGCCATAGAAGTTCAAATTAAGTAAAAAACTAATCAAAACTCAAATGCCACTTAAATGCCACTCAAATGCCACTCAAGTACCCCTCAAGTAAAATACAATATAAACTCGGCGAATTCATCCAACGCCGTAACCCATTGTCTCAACTCCAAGGTCAGATCCACAAAAAAACACTTGGTAGGGAGATCTGCTCATATATTACTACTACTGACCACATGGCCTAAGTATTTGACTTGTGACTGTAACAGCTCACACTTCTCCGGCTTGAGTTTCAAGCCGGCGTGTTGGAGTCGTTGTAGCACCTCTGCCAGTCTGTGTAGATGGGTCTGAAAGTCTGGAGCAATGACAATAATGTCGTCCAGGTATAGCAGAAGCGTTTGCCAATGGAGTCCGTGCAGCACCTTTTCCATAAGGCGTTGGAATGTGGCAGGAGCTGAGGTCAGCCCAAAAGGCAGCACCTTCCATCGCCACAGTCCGGTTCTGGTGTCAAAAGAGGACTTCTCTTTGGCGTTTTCGTCTAGCGGCACCTGCCAGTAGCCACTGACCAGGTCCAGTGTAGTAAAATATTTACTACTTCAGAGTGCGTCTAAACTCTCGTCGATCCGAGGCAGTGGGTATGCATCCACGTGGGTCACGGCATTCAGCTTTCTGTAATCAATACAGAATCGCCAGCTTCCATCTTTTTTCTTCACAAGCACCACTGGCGAGCTCCAGGCCCCTGAGGCTGGTTCAATCAAACCTCTCTTCAATAACTGGGTCACCTGTCTTTCTGCCTCCTCTTCTTTTTAAGGACCCAGGCGATGCGGGGGTTGTCTTATGGGCTTGGTGCCTGGCAGTAAGGGGATGCTGTGAGCTACGAGGTTTGTGCGACCCATGTCTTGTTCTCCTTTGCTGAAAACTGTTTGATATTGTCCCAACAGCTGTGCTAGCTGTTGGGCTTCTTCCTGATTCTTGCAGTTCGGCAATGCTGCGTCATAGACTTTTTGCTGGTGTTCTGGCACCGGGTGGTTGAGTACTGTCGTGCCACGTAAAGGTGCTCTTTTGGCTGGTGGATCTCTATCCATGCATTCATCTGGTGAGACAGCCAGGTACTTTCCCACATTTTTTCCTGCCTTTAATTGTACAGGTTGGTCTGTGGGGTTCAGACATCGTACTAGAATTCTGCCCTGCTCATCTGGGAGTAGTAATATATGAGCAGATCTCCCTACCAAGTGTTTTTTTGTGGATTTGACCTTGGAGTTGAGACAATGGGTTACGGCGTTGGATGAATTCGCCGAGTTTATATTGTATTTTACTTGAGGGGTATTTAAGTGGCATTTGAGTGGCATTTAAGTGGCATTTGAGTTTTGATTATTTTTTTACTTAATTTGAACTCATATGGTAGCTAGATTTTGAATGTATGGCATTTAAGTTTTGATAATTCTATACATAATTCGAACTCATATGATATCTTGAGAGAGAGGAGAGAGGAAAAGAGGAGAGAGAGGAGAGAGGAGATACATCTACATTGAATAAATACATTGATTAAAAATGAATCAATATGTGAATATATACATTTAATATATAATAAGTAGGGATACATAAAGAGAACATATCAAATATTGTGAGCTTGAAATAGTTCCAATATCATTTCAAATGAAAAAATGGATGATGAGAGATTTTCATCCGTTTGTATGTATCTACATATATCTGATTGAAAATGATATAATAATTCAGTGGTCCAGTGTATTGAAATCAATTTTTGAGTGAGCTCTTTATTCCACACTTTTCTTTGAATTTTCTTTAAGTGATCATTAATACTGACAGTTTTTGACATTTTTACAACTGTTTGAAAATTGTTTTTAGTCATATGCTTAAATACTTCTACTGGATTGTCAACGTATTTATGTGTAGTGTATGGCCGGTATTGTACCGGTGAAAGTTCTCCATGTAAAGAAGCTACAGTTAGCAAATGCTGTGTCATACATAATAATATAGCTTGTAATGTCAAGCGATATCCAATCTTTTCCTGTACTTCAACATTTTCTTTAATATAGCTATGATATATCTTTGGAAGGTAGTCTTTGATTGTGTATCTTTTTGAACTCATAATGAACTAAAATAAAAATGTTAAGTATTAGTATATGATGATTAAACAGTGTTGTAAAATAATTACATTTTAACTTTTATTAAATAATTTTTCTATTAATTCTTACCTTATCACCAAGAAATCAGCTGTAGTAGTTGATGAAATCAGTTGTAGCAGTTGATGAAATCAGTTGTAGTAGTTGATGAAATCAGCTGTAGTAGTCGATGTTTTATTGCTGGAGAGAATGATTTCTATGCAGAGAGAGCTGTTCTTATATAGTATAAGCCACTCCTACTCATTTAGCTTATAGCCATTAAAAACACTCACGCGAAAACTCTATCTGAATACTGTTATTCGCGTGAAATATCCCTGTTTTATTCGCGTGAAAATAAAAAATTTCATTCCCGCGAAAGCAACGGTTCCCATTCGCGTGAAAATAAAGGATATATTCCCGCGAAAGCATTGGTTTGTATTCGCGTGAAAATAAAATTTTTATTCCCGCGAAAGCAATGGTTTCCATTCACGTGAAAATAAAATTATTTATTCCCGCGAAAACATTGGTTTGTATTCGCGTGAAAATAAAATGTTTATTCCCGCGAAAGCATTGGTTTGTATTCGCGTGAAAATAAATTATTTATTCCCGCGAAAACAGTGGTTTGTATTCGCGTGAAAATAAAATGTTTATTCCCGCGAAAGCATTGGTTTGTATTCGCGTGAAAATAAATTATTTATTCCCGCAAAAACATTGGTTTGTATTCGCGTGAAAATAAAACGTTTATTCCCGCGAAAGCAACGGTTTCCATTCGCGTGAAAACAAATTATTTATTCCCGCGAAAACATTGGTTTCTATTCGCGTGAAAATAAAATGTTTATTCCCGCGAAAGCAACGGTTTCCATTCGCGTGAAAATAAATTATTTATTCCCGCGAAAACATTGGTTTGTATTCGCGTGAAAATAAAATATTTATTCCCGCGAAAGCAACGGTTTCTATTCGCGTGAAACAAAATTATTTATTCCCGCGAAAGCATTGGTTTGTATTCGTGTGCAAATAAAATTGTTATTCCCGCGAAAGCAACGGTTTCCATTCGCGTGGAAATAAATTATTTATTCCCGCGAAAGCATTGGGATGTATTCGCGTGAAAAAATGTTGATTCATAGGATTTAATCAGTGCAACTTTACCTATTTAAGAGCCACTGTTTTCACACAGAAAGCATCCAGTTCTACAACGGCTAGCGGAGAAGCAACATCTACTAAATCTTTCATTGCAACAACTAGGAGCTCATCTTCTTTATAAAGGTAAGAGTAAAAATATTTATTTTTTGTTAGCTAACACTACTAGCTGAAGGTTTATGATCTTTATGATCTTTTAAAATTAATTACGAAAAATTAAACAAAATGTTTTGTTTTTTTAGAATGAATACTCAAGACGAAGGAAGTCAACCGATGAATGAAGAGGCAGGATCCCAGCAAACCCTTTCCCCATCACCTTCTCCTATCTTTGATATGGCAGAAAGTCAATTGGTAGTTGATGAACCAGAATCCCAACAAGATTTTACTTCATTCACATCTCCTACTAACAAGCTGTCTTCAAAAAGAACATCGATGAGGAAACGATCTTTCATTGATTTGACAAAAGATGATATTGAAACTGGCTTGAAGTGCAAAAAACCAGCTTTGTCGACCGTTGGAGACGAAACGCTTTTTCGTCACGCCAGAATACCCTTTCAAGATGCTGGAAGTAATGAACTAACTACTCTCACCTACAAGAGCGCCGGGTTAATAAACTCTCTCTCTCCAGATAGTCTAGAAAAACTTGAAGAGTCCATGGAAATCTGCGAACTACCAGTACCAACGGTTATGGAGGTGTTGTCTGTTGAATTCCGTGATGAATCAAAGTGTGTCATCATTTACAACTACCGAAAGGATAAAAAGAGAACTCGGGTGAAGAGTGATGTTTCAACCGAAACAGGACTGCTTGTTAATAAAGCTAAGCAAACATGTCCAATTGTTTTAATTTATATGGGTGAAGGAAAGACAGGAGATGCGATTTTTCGTACTGCTGAATCTCAAGGGTGTAATCGAAAGATCAAAGATCCATTCAACTCATTGTACAACAAGAGTTTGAGACAAATACAGGCTTATTTCACTGTCGCTCACCTGCACGATTTTCCTACAGGAAGTGTTATAGCTTATGAGAATCCTGGAATGCTAAGAAAATGTGATACTCGTTGGAACAAGACTGCCGATATTATAGTGGCTAATTACAGATGCATGGTGAATGGAGAGCTATTGATTGGAGATCTTAGCATCCCTGCTCAAATAGCTTCATCTGTGGTGGCTGAAAAAAGCGGTGTAATCGTATTCAAAGGACTAAGACAAAATACGAACAACAAGATTTCCTATGATATCGTTCTACTCTCGGCTCTTCAAGCTTTCATTCAAACCTCAGAACTGTTTGATACTTCGCTGCAACACAGCTGTCTCTCCTACTTTGATGAAAATGAAAAAGAGAATTGTCCAGAACAGTACATCGAAGTCTTAATCGATAACATAAAGGATGTGACTCATCTTCGATGATGGTAAGTTTTATAGCTATTTTAAAAAAAAGCACCGAAGTATTTTTTTGTGAAATTAATTCATATAACTATGTATGATAGAGTCATTAGTTACTATGTCTTTTAGATATAGCTAAAGAGCGCTCCTGAGGAAGAAAATGAGAAGAACTTATTTATTTCTTGCTTGAAACATTACAAAATAATAGTTTTTATAGGTTCTGTAGTGTTTAGCGCAAAATAATGCGATAAGTTGTATTTTATTCATTTTATTTATTATAACAAATAAAAAATCAAGTATAATAATCTATTTTAACAATTTACTTAGTAAATTAGTTCCTTGTATATGTACTCCATCTATCCCTTCTACTGCATTATCTTGAATGAACTCGAAGTTAGGATATGTCTGTATGATGAATCTCCGTATTGAGTGATCTCTCATCTCACTATCTCCTATATCTCGTAAACTTCTAACAATTTCATCCATACTCCACCCTCTACTTCTCAGTAAACAAAAGTATACACAATAATCGCCACATACAGTTGACAAAAAACTTTGTAGTTGTGTTTCATTACTTTGTATTGTTTCATATCCTCCATGAATACTTAGTATTTCATTTACATCCGGATAAAAGGAAACAGAACGTCCAAACGAGTCAAAAAAATCCACCTCTGAATAATTAGCGTACACAGCCAACCAATGCTCTCCGGGTTGATGAGAATAATGGGTGTTGAATACGAAACATCCTGTTGGAAAATTGCAAATTTGCTTCCAAAACTGTTCTCTAGCTCCAACATGAATCCCTACGCTTTGACATAAAACGCCTGAAGATAAGATCGAATGAATTTGTATGGTATTCATCTGTAACTTTCTGTTTAAAGCACTGCGTCTCCTCCGATAGTTAATTGAAGAATGCTATCCATCTCCAACACACCGTCTTTTACAAAGTATGCTACCAGGGATAATCCATCCGTCGTGTTAGCGCTAAAACGAATTTCCACACTTGTTGTGACATTTTTCATAGAGTGAAAACCTTCTTTAAGAAAATCACCAGTCAAATCAAATCCGTAAAGTGTAGTACCATCAAGGTATTGTTCTTTCGTAATACCAAGACTATCGCCTTCAAGCAAAGTTCCGGTAGCGTGTAGAAACTGATGATATTCTCTTCCAAAAATTCCTCTAGCATAATTTGGTTCAAATCTCCTTCCAATTGGACAATCACCAACTCTCAATACAATACTATCAACACTAGCATGCTGCATTCTATATGGATTCAAGGCAAAACGTCCGTTCATTGCGTTGTGATCAACTAAACCTAAATAAATTTGTTTAGGTTTTTGTTTGTTTTTTTCCAAAGTGATGTCGATCTGCGCAACACCAGCACGAATTCCATATAGTTTTATCCGTTTTCGATCAACAGGATAAATGTAGTTGTGACCTTCCAATGCCAAACTGAGTTGGGAGTTTTGTATTGTAGGATTCACCTTAACTTTACAAAGATGAAGTTCAAATTTATCAATTCTAATCTTTGCCCCTCCTGCAGGCGCCTCATTCGCAGCAAGCAAAGCTAGTTTGGCAGAGGCACGCTCAAACTCCAGCTGCATAGTAGGACCTGGTATTATTAGTTTTTTCTGCTGAAATAATGCGAGATGAGGTTTTCCAGTTAATTCTATTGTCTTTCCACCTATGATTAGAGCTCTCCTCTTTTTCTTATCAGCGGTTTTGTGATCAGTAGCGTCTTTGCTAGTTGAATCATCATACAACCATCCTTCCATCTTACCTTGATATTTCTTTCTTTCTGCACTGTTTTCGAGTAGTTGTGAAAAGTAGAAGCGTAAACCGTAGTTGTTAGCGTATTCAACGGTGGTTCCTTCTATCGACATTTTCAACTCGCTGAATAATGTATGCATTGAATCCCCCATCCACACAACTGCATCATCATCATTACCCTCAATATCTTTTCCATCATCTGGAACAACCGTGGCTTCAACTTGCAGAAACGAGTTGTAGAGATCTGTGTAATGTTCAGTGCTCCCTGACAAGGTTAACTCAATACTACCATAAGGATCTAACCTATCAGGTCTGATGACAACATATTCCGATCTTTCTACCGATATGTTTGTTGGTTCCGTAGCAAATACATCCAACGTTGGATTTATGTTGTAGGAAGAACCTTCCAACTTATTACCTGTTGTTCCATTTAGGCTAGCCATCTTTTGCGAGTGATGAATGCTTGAAGCGTTACCGCTTAATGAATATAGATATCAAGCTCATCTGTCTTTATACCGGATTCTACTGCTATTAAAATATACCACGATTACCAACACCTCTCCTCTTCTTTCCACCTCTTGTTTTTCTCCTTTTCATTCTATCTGGACGGACTGCATTGAGCACATCTCCCCCCAGATCATTCAACTCTGCCAATCCCCTCTTCTTTGCTGACGCTGCAAAACTTTGACCATCGATGACATCACGCGCTACATTTCCACCTACAGACAATGCTCTTTTCCCCAAATTAATTGCTCCTCTTTTCAGCATTGGTGCTGCAGATTTAAGTAAACTTGAAAAAATACTACCAAGTCCATTTCCTCTCATATTAGGCATCACTCGTCGTCCACTATACACTCCAATTCCATTTCCAGCTTGCATCTTGTAGTACTCATCAAAAAAATCTTTTGAATCCTCAGGGGTGTATCGTACCAAACTCATTATAATTCTTTCTCTCTATAGTGAACCGTCAACACAACCTTTCCACCATCAAATGGTATTCGTTGACCGTCGTCACTCGTTATAAGTACTTTAATCATATCACTATTTAGTGATGAAGCATCAACATAGTGAGGATTTTTAAATTCTTGATACACAACACTATTCTTCTTTCCTTGAACTGGAACTACTCTCAATAAAGGTACATTCGTATCTCCTACCATTCTATTATCAACAATGTTGGAATAAACATACAGGGATGTTAAACCGGAATTTATATCAGGGGGTGTGATATTATTGTATCTACCACGAGGGTATGTAGTTTTTGATTCAAATCCAAAAATATATGCTATATCTTTGGAAAAGCTTATGGCAGTATCAGGATCACTGTTAGTTAGTAAAGCGGTGTTGGTGATCTTGTTGTAGGAGATGGTGAATTTCGTGTCTAAATCCATTTCATTCATTCTCTTTCGTATAATCTCCTCCAACTCCTCTATACTATCATATCTTCCATTACCGATTAGGATGAAGGACCTTTCGCTTTTACCAGAGACATTAGTCTTTTCTAGATATATTTTCCCTTCGGTAACATTTTTCCAATTATTAGAATAAGTCATATCTAGCAGACCTACCTCCCATTTACCGCCATTGATAACCAAATATTTATACAGTCTCACTGTAAATTCGGAATTGTTATTATCAGGAAACTCTTCACCACTAGAGTTTGAGGGTAAAGTTATCAGCATCGACATTTTCCCAACGTATGATGATTATATCAAGCGTTGTTTCCTTATAAACTATTCATCTACCCACTCATTGAACTTTTCTCCATAACCTAACCACTTAACCAGAATCTGTCTTTTACCTCTTCTCATTCTTCTTCCCAGTATCTTTTCAATTCTGAAAATCGTGGGTTTTTTTTACTTTTTGCAACTCTTTTTCGTAAAAGGTACCATCAATCATCTCCTCAGCTAAATCTTTCACCCTATATACAACAGGTTTTTCATCAATAAGTACATCAGTGATTATAAAAATCTCAATCGTCCAATTCGGGGTGTATCCTCTTTCAAACACTCCTCTTGCCTTACTTATTCTCACATAATCCCCAACCTTTAGTTTTGCTTCTTGGGTTAAACTATGTTCACCTCCTTCATACACGCGATTCCATACAAGTTCTTGATTTTGAAAATTCACATCGTTTGGTCTCATACCTATAGCACCATGAATTGTGTTGTTGTATGCATTAACCATTTCTGGTAAAACATCAATGTATCTATCGTCATCTTTATATGTCAAATATCTATATATCTTCTCTTTTAAAGTTCTGTTAAAACGCTCCACCATTGATGCCTTTATCGTTTCATTTTCGGTTGTAAAGCGCTTGATCTTTTTTTCCGCCAGCAGAGTCTTGACATTGACGTTGTCAAATTCTTTACCTTTATCAGATTGTAAAGCTTTATAGTTTTCCCCTTCTAGTATTCTTCTCAATCCTCTTGCTACTACCGGTCCTGATTTGTTGATGAGCGGCACAGCCCAACCTTTTCTAGATAAAGAATCAATAGCAGTCAGTAAAAATGCTGTATTATTATTTTCATCTCTTCGAGATCGAACATCCATCAAATCTACCTGTAGCTGCTCCCCTATTCCAGCTACAATTGTAGGACGACGCTTAAACTTGGTAACAACTTTTTTATGTAACGTGTAGGCATCCTCACCACTCAACCATTCACGGATTCTTTTTTCTCCCTCTCATTTTCTACGAGCTTTCAGTAAAGCTCTAGCTCCTCGTAGAGATGTATGTAATGCAGGATTGTAATACAACTCTTTTAGCGTGTCGATGTCCATGAATTAGTACCGGGAACGACCAACTTTTTCTTCTGAGTACGTGTTCGATGCGGGGATTTTCTGACAGTTGTGATTCCTTCATTAGTTAGCAGGCTTTTAAATCTACTGTAATTGGTATTTCCCGATTGTATTTTACCTCCTTCGGTTAGAACGTCTCGTAGTAAAGTTTTGGAAGTCCTAGGATTCAACCAATGTTCTCCAAAATTCAGTCTGTTCTTCTCCGAGTCGAATCTACCAATTTTACTCAGATTATTCAACATTCTGACAGCGATCGTTTGATCACTATTTTTTGTTGTTAAATCAGCTGCTTTTTTTCAAAATCTTTTAAATTTTCGCTTTCACTATCGTGCTCATCTTCTCCATCAGTAAGAAATGTACTTCCTAGTAAGGTTGTGTCTTCAGTATCAAACAACCTTCCTTTTATTAATTCCATCCCAATATCATCATCATCATCATCAACCACTTTCACTGATTCTAACTCATTGTCTTTATCAACATTTGGTGAAAAGACATTAGGTTTATTATCAATAACTGTGCTATTGGCCAAAGGAAAAGTAGACTCTGTCTTTTTTTTCTTAATGAGATTCCAACTATCCTTTTGTGTCTGGTTTTGGTTATTTTTAATCTTTTTGACATCAGACAAATACCTACGTAGGTTTTCAACATTTTCATCTAACTTTTCGTATGAGGATAAGTCAGAATCATAAGCCGTTTCCAGTAGATCATTTCGCTTTCGCTTCATATTTCTCACTGTTATAGCTTCTATAGGATTATAATACAATGGAGGTCTGGTTTTCTCTTCCTTTACCACTGTTTTATCATCCTTTCTTTCCGTTAATCTATAGTATTCATCTTCAGTGAGTATAAAATTACGTCTGGAGAATGTTAAAGGCTGACGATTCATCTTTTTATTGATGATAAAACAGATACAATAGGTGTTATAATAGCATCCAAAAGATTCCCTCTACCACTCTGAATCAAAATTTTACGCTGATCATCAACTCTCCCTCTACCACTAAGTTTAGGTAGCTCCTTCTTGTAACGCTGCAACTCAATAAACTGCTCAGAATCAAGAGGAACATTACCTAATATAATATTTTTAACACTTTCTATCAATGATTGAAACAAATCTGAGTTGGCCTTTTCGACTATAGCGATTTTTCCTTTCTTACTCAGATCATCAAGAGCTAAAATCGCCATTCTATTTCGCATCATTCGTGTTGAGAGTTTCATCTTTATCTTCTCCCTCCGCCTAGCACACTTTTAAGTAACCCAGGAACTATATTGCTGATGATAGGTCCTAGTAGAGCGCCTAAAAATCCTCCTTTTTGCAATACAGCTTTCTTATCATCTAACGTTGATTTTCTTACTAAAGCGCTAATATCCTTCACGTTTCGCTGCAACTCATTATACTGAGATGATGTCAATGGTATCGTTCCATTTATAATAGCTTTAGCGCATTCCATTAGAGTCATAATAAACTCCTTTTTGGCTTTGGCTATAACAGACTTTTGAATAGCAAAGGTTGTATTGTTGAGCGATAACAACACAGCCGCATTTTTTTTTAATTTTTTCTCCAAAGCTTCAGACATTATAATGCTTTCGTGTTGCGTCGTTGAATAACAAAATATGATTGAGGTGAAGTGAATAGTAATTGTATTTATATCCTTTTACTTGGGTACATATAATATCATAGGGAGAACTGATGTAAAATTTCCCAATAGTCTATGTTGATCATTCGTTTGTTGAGTCGTATCTATTCGTAAATAAGAGTATGGTTTCTTTGTCGCATCTTCAAAAGCCTCTTGTACATATTTTGTTTTTGATGGAAAACATTGTCGAGCCAAATAGGAAATAGAAAAAGCATCTCTAGGGTTTTTAAAAAGAAAAAAATAATGACTATTCAAGGAAATTGTACGATTTCCTTTTAAAAACAGATTCTGAACAATAAAAAACACACTTATGTTCAAATGATGACTATGTTTTGTATACAAAGCATTAGCATCGGCTTTACCAGAAACTTCATCCATGAGATCATCAATTATCAGCCATCGATTTTTACCATCTCTGGGAAAACTCACTGTTATATCTATCATGCCTTCATGAAAAATCACTCCTGATACATCATCAAAGGCTTTTTGGTAGGCTCCATAACAGTAGTGAATCTCTATTGGTGGAGGGTGTGCTATAGTCTGACTAGCTTCAATCATTCGAAAAATCGCTTGCGTCTTTCCCGATCCAGTTGGTCCTGCAATCATTGCTATAAAAGGAGATCGCATCCTCGGGTCATAATCTTCAGGTTTCCCATTCATCATAAAAAGATGTTCATCAATCAACAGTAGTTTCATTTATGATTCCAACAGGAGAGTTTCTCGCTTTTTGTATTTTTTCCATAGGTTCTTCATACATACTAAACTCAGTAACACCTCCAAAAGTGGAAAGCCCTACGACAAATACCAAAATTATCATAATTATCAACGCTTTACGCTTCATACTCGGTAAAACATCTATCATATCACGTTCAGTACCATCAATAGTATCAACTTCATTCATCGGTCCCATCTCAACATCATCCTCTGTCGACATCTTAACTTCCAATAACCATACAATCTTATCACGTTTTCATTTATATACAATGTTAAAACTATCAAAAAAATCAAATGCCATACATGCAAAATCTATATGCCATATAAGTTCAAAATAAGTAAAAAAATAATCAAAAACTCAAATGCCACTTAAATGCCACTCAAATGCCACTCAAGTACCCCTCAAATGAAATACAATATAAACTAGGCGAATTCATCCAACGTCGTAACCCATTGCATAACCTCCAAGGTCTAATCCACAAAAAAACACTTGGTAGGGAGATCTGCTCATATATTACTACTTCTGGGTGGTTTAAGCTAGCTGCCAAAGGTGGTCCATCTGTCCGCCCCTCTATCAGCCCCAGTGGAGGGTGGTTTGAGTTGTTCAGCTTACACCACAGCATGGCTTCTGAGCATGGTGGGAGTCGGGCGTCCCTGAGTACTAGAACTTGACTGACCATCATTCTGCCATGCTTATCAGTACATGCAAGTTCCTGCCCATCCAGAACAATTATGGCTTCATCGAATTTGAGCTGACACTGGTGTGACTGTAGGAAAGGCATCCCAACAATTGCATCTTCACTTATGTGGCTAACTACAATCGTAACTTCAGTCTTGGCATCTCTGAGCCTAAGAGGAAGCCGAATCGTGCCGTAAAAGGGGATGCGGGAGCCGTCGGCCATGAGTCCGTGCGTGTCACTCTCTTGCAAAGTTTGCCTAGTAGCAGATGAAAGTCGCCGAAAGGTGTGTTGAGACAACAAATTAGTAGTACAGCCTGTATCTACTAGGATAGAGATTGCTTTCCCTTCCAACTTGCCCGGCAGAAAGTAGCTAGCCGTATAGGGTCGTTCGAGGGGTTCCTCCATTATATCGGCTGGTCGTACTTTAGAAGTTGTTTGTTTGGAGCTTTGCTTGGGTTGGGTACGCAGTTCAGTTGAGGTAGCAGGCTTTGCCGACTGTATATGCTCATGTGGTTGGTCATATAGCTCTGGGCTTGCCTCTAGTTCGTATGCCTCTTGTAACGCTGCGAACCGGTTGGAAGTAGGTACTTCCCAGTGGGGTTGGGCAGCCACTGGTGTGGTCAGCGTTGTAGGTTGGCCATCTACAGGATTGTGTTGTTCCAAGCGCTGAATTGTCTTGTCATATCTCCGGGTTGCCCGTGGTTGGCTAGCAGTTGGAGTTACTGCACCGGGCCTTTTCCGTTTCCCGGCTGTTTGTTGGTCTGCTTGGGCTTACCGCTCCATGGCTTGGAGGGGCAGCCACTGCGGTAGTGTCCTTGCTTCCCATAGCCCCAGCAACTTGGTGGGACCAGCTCCTCCTTGTCTGTCTGGGGGGCAGGTGGAGTGTGCTAGTGTGTTTTGATCTCCTCCAACAATCCTTGTACAGTCTTCATTATCGTCATCAACCTGTTTTGTTCCGTACATTCTTTGACTTGAGCAACTGGGGGTGAGGTTGGTTGAGCGGTTGGTAGCTCACCCTCTTCTTCTTCCTCACCGTCCACCATACAAACCCTGTTGGGTCGCTCTTTGGGAATGAATTGACCTGCAAGTATTCACTGCCGCTTCTGACTGCATCCTCTATGGTTTGTGGTTGAACTGTGAGGAGGTGGCATTGTAGGGCAGCATTTCCCAGAGTGCTAGAAAAAGTATCTAGCACCATCCTTTCCACCCGACGTGGTGGCAAATCATTGTATGCCACATTCACGAGGCGTTGCACCTCGTTGGCGTGTTCTTGTAAGGTTGTTTTGTGTGACCGACGCATGCTGGACAGCTTGGCTAGTGCTTCTCTGGCCGTCAGGCCAAAACGGGCCCTAAGAGCGGTGAATACTCTCTGTACATTACTAGGCTTGCCACACTCCAGAGCCTCTCCTCTGAGAGCCTCTCTTAAATGCAGGAGTGTGGTGTTGTGTCCCCAGTCTGTTGTGTCCCCAGTCATTGGCATCGGCAACTTCTGTGAAACGTAAAACAAAATATTCCACGTCCCCTGACCCTTCAAACTTCGGTACTTTAAAGGCAGTCTGCGCAGCACGGTGTTGAGTGGCGCCTTGCAGCACTTGTGTCAACAGTTGAATCGGGTCAACAGCTGGTTGTGTTGCCAGTTGAATGGCTGGCTGTACTAGTCGAGCAGCTTGCTGCGCCGGTTGAATGGCTTGCTGATTAGCTGGTTGAACAGCTTGCTGTATTGCAGGCTGTATGACTGGTTGAGAAGCTTGCTGTGCCGGTTGAATGGCTTGCTGATTAGCTGGTTGTACAGCTAGCTGTATTATAGGCTGTATGACTGGTTGAGCAGCTTGCAGTATTGCAGGCTGTATGCCTGGTTGAGCAGCTTGCTGTGCCGGTTGAATGGCTTGCTGATTAGCTGGTTGAACAGCTTGCTGTATTGCAGGCTGTATGCCTGGTTGAGCAGCTTGCTGTGCCAGTTGAATGGCTTGCTGATTAGGTTGTTGAACAGCTTGCTGCATTGCAGGCTGTATGACTGGTTGAGCAGCTTGCAGTATTGCAGGCTGTATGCCTGGTTGAGCAGCTTGCTGTGCCGGTTGAATGGCTTGCTGATTAGCTGGTTGAACAGCTTGCAGTATTGCAGGCTGTATGCCTGGTTGAGCAGCTTGCAGTATTGCAGGCTGTATGCCTGGTTGAGCAGCTTGCTGTGCCGGTTGAATGGCTTGCTGATTAGCTAGTTGAACAGCTTGCAGTATTGTAGGCTGTATGCCTGGTTGAGCAGCTTGTTGTGCCGGTTGAATGGCTTGCTGATTAGCTGGTTGAACAGCTTGCAGTATTGTAGGCTGTATGCCTGGTTGAGCAGCTTGCTGTAGCGGTTGAATGGCTTGCTGTATTGTAGGCTGTATGCCTGGTTGAGCAGCTTGCTGTGCCGGTTGGATGGCTTGTTGTGCAGCTATCTGAGCAGCTGGCTCTACTGCTTGCTGTGTAGCTGCTTGAGCAACTGGCTGGGCTGCTTCCTGTGTAGCTGTCTGAGCAGCTGGATGGGCAGCTGCATTTCTTGCTCTCCTGGTGACCATGCTTGAATTTCTGCTCTTAGTTGAGCAGCTTCTCCGTAATGGTTAGCTTGGTAGCGTGGTTGTCTCTTTGAGCAGTTGTGACCTTCTGGGTATTGTATGCGATATCCCACCGCTGCCACCAATGTAGTGCTTTTTGCTGCTACTTGGTCACAACTGCTAATCTGCTTGTCTATTTATTATTCTGCGACTCCCTATAGAGGGCATGAACAAGACTAGTCTTGAAGCTTGAGCTTTATTGCAAGGAATAAAACTGAGCTCTCTGGCTCAGTCTCTCATATTTATGCGAAAATATAGTATATACAATATAATTCAGGACCAATCAGATAACATGATAATAATGAAGCATATAGTAAGTCACTTAAGCATAGCGCTTATTCACTGTCTTATTGGTCCTTAATGAGAATAGGGGCGGGCTCCTGTTCGACCTTTGACCCCTTAATAACCCTTGTTTAAATTGTCCAGAATTGTCTACTCTTGATACTGTTTGGGGGAGAAAACTTGTAATCTTTGTGTAACCTTTACCAGCAATTATGGTCAGCTACAGCTATCTCACTTAGTATCAAGTGAGCTCGACTCGCCAGCAAATTCTCTCACAGTGCTTGTGAACATAATGTTTGTTTTTGTTACAGATTTATCAAACATCGCCTCAAAAAAGCCTACTCAACACAACAGTTTTCCTTCATATTCCTGGCATGGTGCAGAACGTGCTGTCAATGAAATATACTTTTCACACAATGAATATACTTACTCTGGAGTATTTAGCCCTCATTACTGGCGTGTTGACTTACTTTCTACACACGCCATAAGAAGGATCAAAGTAATCCCAAATTACCAAATAAGTAAGTCGAGAAAGTTTAATGTTCAAGCAATTTACCTGATTTGTCTTTCTGGATCACACGCATAAAGCCCAAAGTTTTTACAGTTCTTTTAGAACAATGCTGAAAATCTTCATCCTTAACTTATTTTGTCAGTTTATGTATTTGCTGCGAATAATCAAAACAACTAAAGTTTCATTCTCACGTGACTCGCTAAAATCATTTTTTTGTTTTATTACACTGAATAAAATTTTGATGTGAAAAATATGTTAAACATTAGCTAGAAAATCTAAAAAATTATCAGAAATTTAGTACTGAGAAATGTTATCAAGCATCAATGGTCTCAAGTTCAAAAAATGTCATCGATTGTTGTCACTTCAAACAAAGTAGTTTCCTAAATCTCTTTCAAAATGATATGGTGAGAGATTTAAATGACACTCAGTCAAGTCAGGCCACTCCACACTCCTCCTACTCTAAAACCCCAAAAAGCATATCGGCCAGTCAGTAAAAAATTTTTGAAATTATCCTGGAGCCTTCCATTTTTTGTATCTGCACAAAATTTTCCAAAAGTACAATACCAGCGACCCTGCCCGTGTAAAGACCCTGTATCCACATTTGTAAATATATTGCACCTACCCAAGGTCACCAAATGTCATTCCCCAGGGTCAGCCCAGAAAAATGACTGATCAAGATAGAATGGGACCTAAAAGATCGGCTACCCACCTCTAGAAGTTGGAGACTGAATATGCACAGCCTAGGAACAGAGAAAACGGAAGTGAAGGGACATATAAGGAGTGGGAAGTTTCCATGATGATAGAAAGTGTTGTACAGCAGCCAAGAGCGGTTTTGCTATGTTCTCACCTTTATCATAAGCTTGTATTATTTACCGAATTGTATGTTTTGATTGAGGCGTTATTTCTATCATTATAGATCAGTGATTTACCCCTGATAAGGGTGTGAGTTTTCCTCCTTGTCACCTATAAAATGAGCTATTGTACTGTTTTACAGGCAGATATCTTGTGGTTGTGTTTAAGTACCATTATACATTGCTAAACAAATTGGATATTAAAAGTATTTACTAGTGTAAACTCTAATGTAGTGTGTCTGGGTCGTCGACGCTGTGGAGTTGCTAACATCCATTCAGTGGAGACCCGGAAGTGTTGGAGAATATGAGATTGGAGGTCATTGTCTCGGTAACAGAAGACGGAAATCTATTAAAATATGTAGTCCTTTCCTAATTATATCAACAACTATGCTTATCTAAATTACACTTGAGAAGTTCGAATGGATTGATTGTCTGAAGTGTTTTGCCAATATACCTGGATTAGTATAATAGTAGCAGGTCTCCATACTGGTACTCAAGAAAAAAATTAGCATACTGGTTTCAAGTGCCTTTTTTGAGCAGGAGGTGTCCAAGAATACATTTAGAATCAGATTTTTTGTCCGCACGAGGTGTTGTTTATCCCAGTTGATATTGTAGTGTATTTATATCGTATATGATTGTGATTATGATCCATGTGTTTATTTTGGACCGTTTGTTTATATCGGAGTTTCTATCATGGTTCTGACTGTTGGACAGTTGAATGTTAGTAATATGATGGATTTTACATTATTAGGTCACTGCGCTTGGGGCGTGTGAGTGATGCTTGCTGCCGTTAGCATCGATCCAATTTGATGCACCTTTAACTGCATAAAAGATGAGCCATGGGTGATCTAGCCGGCTTTAATGAGCAATCATGTAGATATCACTACTGACTTCAGCAAGCAGGCTGTAGAGGAGAAGCTGAAATGAGGGATTTACCTTCTTACTGGTGGCTGTATAAGCCATTCCAATAGTGGCAGGTAGCCAGTTACTGATGTGCCAGTTACTATTGCGCTAACTTGTTATGCTTATTCCACTGACGTGTCAGCTTTTCCATATATTTTTTGTATCGGTATGGGCTGATTGTTAGCAGCCAATTGCTAATATTGTAAAGGAGTTTGTTAAATACCTTCACCGACAGCTACTAGAGTATGAAACAAACAGGTAGAGCATACAAGTTCAGCGCTACTGCAAACGTAGAGATGGCCCTTCTGGTAATGATCTGTATAGTAAGGCAGATCCGGATACTACTGTGTGTGAAAAAGCTAACAATAACAGCCAATTAGCCTCACAAATCACAATGGCTTGCAGGTTAAATATCACTGTAATGAGAGCAAGATACAAAAGCTTGGCTAGGAACCTTCCTGGTCAAGAGTACAACAAACTCCACCCACTGGGCTAATTGCTTCTCTATTTATGCAAAATGCATCTCTGCTGTTGAACAAGCTACAGAATTCTTGAGCATGCAAAACATCAGGTTATAATACTATGATATTCCCAAAGTTACACAACAAGCAGGATGCTACATTGATTATTAATACAAATAGCCACAAACCGAGCCCCCTGGTCTGCGTGCATCTGCTCAAGGATACCCGTGTAGCGAAAGACCTGCTCATTAAGAAAACTAGCTACCATTGGGGCCGTAGCATTTGGAAAGGGTCTTGCCATCTGGTGAAATGGTCCGTTAACACCAGGATCCAGGCACTTCCACGGTCTGTCTCGGGAAAGGGGCCCACCAAATCGATGATCAGTTTCTGTCAGGGTCGACCAGCGTATATACGTTGATGTCCTGGGTTGGTTTTAGTTCCACAACTCTTAGCCCTCTGGTTCTTGACAATACGATGTCTGCCTGTCATCATACCTGGCCGGTAATTCTTGAGCTAGAGGTGTTTCAGGGTCTTACTCACTCCCTGGTGTGCAAGGAAATGAGTCTGCTAGACCGTGTTTGCACGTAAACCTGCTGGACAAACCGCACACCACCAAGTGCAGCAGTTAGAAGAGACCTTGAGCTCCAATACACCATCTGCCCTTAGCCCCATAGCTCCAATGCAGTGGTTCAACCGCCTCAGATCTTAGCTGCCAAGCTCCAACTGGTCTTTAGTGACAGGGCGATGTGTAGACACTGCCTGGTGGATGACAGCCACAGCGTGGTTATCTTAACTTTGACCTTGGACAAGGTCGACAACCAAGTGGATGGTTTGAACTGCATGAGGGGAAAGCTTAGGGAGCACAGAGGGTGGTTGAGTGAAGGAGTGCCAAGAGAGACTTGTACCGAGTCGGTGCAAAAGCAAGGGGGAGCTGAGACTGAGAGTCAGTAACCGTCTCTCCTTGAACCTCTGCTTTTGAGGGTGGACAATCCCTTTCTTGTATGTGACCTTACTGTCGACAATCTGGGTAGCACATGTGACTCAAGCCATCTGCATTGCCATGTCGGGGGCCGCTCCTATGTTCAATGGTGTCTCTAAACTCAGAGAGGGTCTCAAGCCACCTAGCTGACTAGTGGGTTCCCGGTGGCGACACAGTAGTAACAGGGAAGCATGGTCCGAAGTGCTGGCCATAGAGGTGCTTGACAGTCTTTGCAATGGCCAATATCTCTCTCTGTGTCACAAAATAATTGCGCTCCTGTGGACCGAGCGTCTTGTTGTAGTAAGTGATCCCTTATTCACTACCTTCTGGCGCCTGTGACAGTACAGCACATACACCGGAATTGCTAGCATCATTGTTTAAGGTATACTGCAACGTCTGGTCAGGGTAGCCCTTTTCAGCTGCTGAAAAACAGTATCTTGGACTGTGGACCACTCCCAGGGGGCATGCTTACTAGTGAGTTGAGTAAGGGTGTGTGGCTCTGTAGCGAAGTCATGGATATACTGCGGGTAGTACCCCACAATACCTAAAAATGTTTGCACACCTTTCAACTCTCTAGGCATCTGCCAGCGCTCTCTAGCAGAAACTTTATCTGGGTCTGTGGTCACTCCTGCACTGCTCAATACGTGTCTAAATATGAGACTTACGATTTGAGCAACTGACACTTGCTGGGTTTGAGCTTCAAACCGAGCTGTTGTAATCCATGAAATACTTCAGTCAGACACTGGATGTGAGTGGAGTAGTCAGGAGTGATGATAATTATGTCTTTGAGGTAAAGCAAGAGGGTTTTCCAGTGGAGATCTTGTGACACCTTCTCCATAAAGCGCTGAAAAGAGGCCGGAGCTAAAGTGAGGCCCTAAGGGCAAACCTTCCACTTCCACAGGCCCATTTGGGTAGTAAATGCAAAGCGTTCACTGGCCTCTTCATCCAGGGCAACCCGCCAGTATCCAATGACCAGGTCCAAGGTGCTGAAAAACCCGCTCCCCTACAGGGAGTCTAATCTCTCAGCGATGGGAGGAAGGGGGTACGTATCATGATGGGTGACTGCGCTCAAACGCTTGTAATCGATGCAGAATCTCTGAGCACCGACCTTCTTCCTCACCAGAACCACGGGGGAACTCCATGCCTTAAAGGCCTGCTCTATAAGGCAATGCACCAACAACTGTTCCGCTTGTCTCTCCGCCTGCACTTCTTTCTCCTGGCCCAACCGGTGAGGGGTTGCTGGATAGGCCGGTTGCCAGGGAAGAGGGAAATACTGTGAGAGACCAGGGTGGTTTGGCCAACATCATCTTTTCCTGAACTAAACACCGCAGCGTACTGGAGTAACTACCCAGCTACCTGTTGTGTCTCATGTTTTTTTGGCATTGTGAGAGAGCCCTTGTATGAAGCTCAGAGACGTGAGGGGGAACTGGAGAGCAAGAAGGGCGACTGGGCGAAGCAGGGGCAGTCATAGCAGCTACCTCTGCCTTCTCAGTCTCTTCACAGTTCACTCCTCGGTAGTGTCCCACGGTGCTACCCGCTTTCAACTCCACTGGGTAAGCAGTCCGATTCATGAACCTCACCAAAATTTGCCCTTTGTTGTCTGGTTCGTTAAGACTGGCTGCAATACGAGTACCTCCTGGATAGGGTAACTGGGTGGTAAAGAGGACATGTGCATTTTTTATCAACAACGTACCATCTTTTCAGTGCAGCGTATCTCGTTGCCAACTACAATAATGAGACTCTCACTAAACATCAAACTACAATCATGGTCAGCAGGGAAAGGCATCCTCAAGATAGCATCCTCACTGATGTAATTAATCATAAACGTGGCTGTAGTCTTGACACCTCGGAGACAAAGGGCAACTCTCACTGTACCATAGAAGGGGATCTGTGTGCTGTCTGCCATGATACCATGTGACTCACTCTCCTGTACTGTCTGTCTCACTGACTCCCTTAGCTGGTTAAAGACATGTTTTGACAAAAGGTTTGTAGTGCAGCCGATATTGACGATGAGGGTTACTAGCTTGCCTTCTGTTTTTCCTGGCTAGAAATAGCTTGCACGGTAAGGCCACTCCAGCTCTGTGTTGAGCAAACAGGTGAGTTTTACCTTTGCAGCTTTAGGTGGAGGAGGTGTTGCTCTTTTTCTAAGGCGTGAGGGGTGTTACACTTGCAAGCTGGCTGGTGCAACTACCATCTGGAAGCTTTGAGCCAGGGCAGGCTTGTGCTCCAGTGGACCTATTATTTGCATCCATTGACAGTTGACAAGCTTTGATTACCTTGCTACATCCAATGCACCGACTGGAACTATTTTCCCCACTGATGTCATTCACACATTAAAGGATCATATGTCCAGTTTGAAGTTCAGTTATAACAAGATGCTTTTAAACTTGACTCAGTAAAAATTTTTTAGCGTCTCCAAACAAGCTAAGTTTGTTGAAAGTTAATTTCATTTTAAAATGTTTCCCACTGTAGATGCTCACGCTTTGCTTAGCTGATTATTGTAGGCTCTGCCCTGCAATGCTAATTACTTATTTATAGCATGACACTTCTAAAGGTCATAGTTAGGTATACGTCGCTTACAATCCACACTCAGTAATAATGGGCATCATCTAATACAAAACGTTCACAGAAATCAAAATATTTTCATTGAAGGATTTCTCTAACAGCACCAGATGACAAAAATACTGGCAACAGTAAATCAGTGGTTAAGAACAAAAGTTTGGCAGTATAGCAGGTTTACTTATGGGAAGCCTTTTACTTTTTTATCTAACTATTACATTGTTAGCACTTTGATTGGCAGCCAGCCCTTTGATGTCAAACAGCGCCCTTGCAGTACACATTGGTGTGGTTTCTACACAGAAGTGGTCTCTCAATCACCTCAAAAGCTATGGATGTCATGAGGTGGAAACATAGTAATTGTTAGTTGACTGGGCTGGTGGTCTATAGCTTTTATCAGCTTTATCCATAGTTTATCAACGATCACTTTATACCAAACATAGAAAAGTGCTATCACTATACTGCTAATTACGTCAGTCAAAAAAGATACCATCAATCAATCTAACATCGATACTGACAGCTTTGTAGCACTTCATGTTTTGAAAAGTTCAACGTACAGTAATTGCAATACAGCTATCGGTGGAGAAAAAACATGTAATTAGTGAACTATGCTGTTTAACTCAACTTTGCTTCTGAAAGGTAACTTTCAAAAGATAAAACTAAAGTTTGCTGAGAACAATGATGTCTAAGCTGTTATACATGTAAAAGCAAAGAATGTTGTCACTTGCTGGGCACTAGTCAACGGGGGGCTATATTCACATAATCTAAGCCACATCTATCTGACTGATAGCAATTAAACCCGACCCCAACTGTATGCTTGCTTAAGTATAATTGCGTTTACATTAGGTGTTTTGTCACAAAGAGTCCTACCAGAGAAAAAAAATAGAATAGTTGATGTTTATTCTAACTGTTTAAAAATATAAAGTGAGAAGAAAAAAATGCATATGTAGAATACTGTCTGTTTTGTCAACTAAAAACTGATTAACAATCATTAGTTCACTCTGATTATGAAAGCATGTGAAGTGAGTAAAACTTTTCTTTCAATGGGGCTGTTGTTTTTAATGTGCCTTCTAGTCAACTCTGTGGAGGTCAAAACGCCTGCTGGAAAAAAGTTTATTGCAGCTCATACAATTCCTAATGTTTTCTGACTTCATTAAACATGTGCTTCAAAATTTGTTGCACAACTTTATTGCAGTGACTTTTTTAAGAAAAACTGAGCAAATAACAAATAATTTTACCAAATAAGGGTACTAAAATAAAATAGTGAACATTTTTTCATGTAAGGAGTGAGGAAGAACAACCCCCATGCAAGGAATAGGGTTAAACCATTTAACTCACTTTGAAGGCTGTGAACACAGCTTTTAAGGTGTTAAGTTTGCCACATTCCAATGCTTCCTCACGGAGTACCTCTCTTAAATGGAGCCGTTGGCTTTAACAATTTCCAGGAATCAGGTGATAAAGTATTTTACGTCGCCTTGCTGGTTGAACTTTGGCGTCTTGAAAGTGTGTGCATGAGCAGGGGTAGGTGTACGGGGTCATAGCACATCCTGTAAGGTTTCTGTGATCCTGTCCAACGCTGCACCTGTAGCACTTCTGGTTCTCAGTGCAACCATTTGAGGACATGATAACCTACGCAATCAGCAAAGTTCTTGCCATTACTAGAGACAAAAGGCTGATGGCCGCGGCCATCAGCCTTTTGTCTCTAGTAATGGCAAGAACTTTGGACCACACTGTATCACACTGTATTTGAAGCTCTGACAAATACAGTTCTTAGGTGATACAGGAGGAGTGCACTGGGCTGAGGGGGTCACTGGCTGTGCCGGTTGTGTACAGTTTAAAGTGACTGCTGGTTGACAGGATTACTCTTTACCAAGCAAAGGAAGGGAGGGTGTTCTGCCTGGTTGGGAAAAGCACAGGTAGTGCAAAAGAGTAACGGTGTCTGTGGGATGATAGAGGGGTGATCCACCAGACAGTTGTAATAAAAGGGGGATATCGCCAGCACCCGGGAGGAAGAGAAGAATGCTACGGTGATCTTTGGCTAAAGGCACTCTCTAGTAATTTCTCGCTTGTTCACTGTATCCCACTGCTGCCACGAAATTGAACGATTTTGTTAAATTCTTTCACCGACAGCAACAAGAGAATGAACTAAGCCGGCATAGCAGAAAAATTTCACTGTAGAGCGCTACTGCAAAAGTAGAGATGGCTCTTCTTGTAATGATCTGTGTAGCAAGACTACTACTGCCTGCAGACAAGCTAGCAATAACAGGCAACCAGAATCACAAATCACACTGGGTCGCAAGTTAAATATCATTGTATTGAGAGCAAGATGCAGAAGCTTGGCCAAGAACCTTCCTAGTCAAGCGCACAGCAAACTCCATCCACTAGGCCAAAGGCCTCTTCATTTATGGAAAAAGCATCCCAGCTGTTGAAAAAGCTACAGGATTATTGCATGCAAAGCATCAGGTCATGCTACTATGACTAATCCCAAAGTTACACAACAAGCAGGATACTACATGAATTAATAAAACAAACAGCCACAATACGCTAAGCTACAGCAAGTAAGCCAAGAACTGTTCAGAGAAGTGGAATATCCTAGCTATCATCTTCTTATGTACAATGTATAATACTATAGTACTAGGCTAGTCAGCCGGCTAACTAACTCACCAGCTGCACTAGATGATTTCTGTTACAATATTGAACGGGTTATGTACCGACCATTTTGCATATATTTTTCTGTATATATGCAATGATGTGAGCCCAGAGAAGTGCAGTTATTTTGTGTGTTTGTGCTACATGGCTGCTTGTGCAAACA
Organism: Cryptosula pallasiana; assembly: GCA_945261195.1. Classification (NCBI taxonomy): domain Eukaryota; kingdom Metazoa; phylum Bryozoa; class Gymnolaemata; order Cheilostomatida; family Cryptosulidae; genus Cryptosula; species Cryptosula pallasiana. The sequence continues at coordinate 293,439 of CALYOO010000014.1, read as the reverse complement.
TATGGGTAGCATCTTGACATGATGGTCAAAACTATTTGAGTTTAGTATGGCAAGTTGCTTTACTGAATTGTCTGAGCTCTCCTGGATCTAGGGACACATACAGCTGAGAGAGAAGTTGATACTACTTATAGTAGTGCTCTCTAGTTAAGAGTTGATTCTGATCAACCAGGTACAGTCCTGCCCAGTTTCTACCCTACATTGAGAAATTGCAACAAGTAAAACTAGCCTAATTTTTGTCAGCTATTGCAACCTGGGTACTCTTTCTCTAGTGGTAGTTTGTTGTGAGCAAGGCCAAACCCATGATTGCACAAACTGAATATTTCATTAATCGGTTCCTGAATTGCTTTTCTAAATGGTAACCGAGCAATGGCTATTTTAATACACTATAGGTTTTATTATGGGTACACATACAACGTATAAAATTAAAATAAAATTACAGTAAATATTTGTTTAATACCTTGGCAAGCCATTCTAGTGAAAGTGCAGACATTTTTGTCTCACCATACATCTGCAAATATTGAGTGATTTAACGGTTGATTGTTCACTGATCTTTGGTGGTCCATTTTTATTGAGCTAATTTCTTAAAATAATTTTACTTCCATGCTGGCTTTTGATTCTCTTTTAAATAGCTTTGGACATCCAGAACATTTAACAGCAAAAGTTTCCCTTATTAAATCTCGTTGATGATCTTGTTCCGACCAACTCCACAAATGAAAAAGTAATAAAAGTGCCGGAACAATTTTCATTTTTGAGTTCAGCATAACCAGCGTGTATTCAAAACCTCCACAGAGCCACTGTTTACTAAAACCTTCCTAAGCTATTGAGTGCTAGAGCAAATGGTAGCAAGCCGACTAGTATCAAGGCACAAAACTCTGTATTGCAGCTTCTACCTACTGGTGGTATAATATAGCTTACAATAAGCACTTAATTAATTAATGGCAACGTCTTAACACGGGAGACTTTTTTTAGTAACACTGGGATCTGTTACGCAATACAGCCAGACAATATTTCACTATCAATGGGGCTAAATCAGCATGTGTGCAACTTTGACAATTGATAGACTCACTAATGTTAACTTCAACAACTTATTTCACCAATCGAGTTTTGCAGATTTGGACAATTTCCTAGAGTGTGGTTACTTCTGAGAATATTGCAAACAATCATGCTTTATGCAGCAAAGTTGTACAGCAAAGGAGAATTACAGTTGTTAATAACAATTATATTCTTCGAATAAGATAAAAAAAACTTACAACAATGATATATTTTTTGAAGCGTATAACAATCCTGGCACCTTGAACATTGACTTAAACTTCCAGCTAATGACTGTGAGGAACAACCACGTTACCCTATGTTGATAACAGTTCTACTCTAACACAACTACTCCAGAGCTCTAAAGGCTTTGGCAATTCACCCCAGTATTTACAGAAAAATAATGCAAATCAGTGCAGTCGAAATAAGCTCACACAATTGGATAAAATATAATAATACACTTGGCTGATTCAAGCATGTCTAACTGACAGAAAATAGGCGCACACAAATGTATATTCAAAAGGGCCAGTATAGACATATATATAAGATAGATAGAGTAAGCGTTCGCATTACGAGCCCTGTAAGATCAACAATAATAATTAAATTATGTCACTGGAACAATACCTGGTACCAGTTTATTCAGGATACATCTGGCTAGGTCATCTCCAACATCCTGAGGTATGCAGGCTGTCTCCTCTTGCTAGGCATCCATCTAAGCATCCATCTCGTAAGATAAGGCAAGGCAACTCATGGCGCTTCTGTTCACACGCGCTCACTCACTAAATTCGATCACATAGGCCGCTTCAACTGCTATGTATCAGGACAAACAGTAAACCATTTGGGAGTAAGTGTGGTTGGTTGAGGAGCCGGTAGGTTGATAAAATAGGGGGAGTATATACAAGTAGCAAATATAGAGAGTATATACAGAGGCGTATACCAGAGGCAGTTGGGACAGTCCGAAGACTGTCGACTTGCAGAACTCTGCAGTCCAAGAGGGGATCGCACAACCCTATGACTGTAGTACAAGACCATGTGCGCTGAAGACAGTACAGGGGTCCATACGAGTTGCACGACAGGGAACACAACACCAAGTGTATTTAAAACAAAACCATTATCTGCGCAGCAGGCAGAGAAGTGAGAGGACCCATTATCAGGCTAAGAGGTTCACACGACTGTGTAAAATCAAGAAGAAGGGAGAAGAGGGGGATGGAATCTGCCTAGAACATGAGAGCTCGCATCGTCTGAGCGATTTTTTTTGAGACCTGTGATCTCCCTCTTCAGAAACTTGGCCTCGGACCTGGCTTTGGACACTTCAGCGTATGTCAGGGCACCAGGAAAAACCTGCATCCGACGACCTTATAGTTGTGCTTCCAGTCTGGGGGTACCGCGTTCCACAATGCCAGCATACTCAGCTCTCTCTTTCATGAAATGCAAGGGCAGATCGACTTCCAAAATGGAAAGTTCTGCGGTTCTAGCAGGTAATGCAAGCATCTCACTCAATGTTGGGGTCACAGAGGCTGAGGAAGAGGAAAAGCTAAGCATCTTGCTCATAGCTGGGGTGGCACGTTATGGTGCAAGGCTTCTTCCCTGGGATACGGTAGCCTGTAAGGGGGACCTCCATTAACTGTGTCACTCCACTGGAAACAGTAGAAGAAAAAACCAGTTGTGGGAGAGCACAACAGAGGAAGAGGAAAAAGACACTCTGCCAGTTTGAGTGGGCCTACAGGCACCAAACTCCAGAAGCGTAGACAATTTCTGATACCTAAAGAAAACAGGAAATGTTCAAGAAAAACTAGGAAAAAGTTGGAAATGATCAGGATCGTCAGGGTCTACCCGGGTCTTTTGGTGTTCGTACACTATTGCAGCTGTTGCTGTTGTATTCGCATTTGCAAAAATATTTTACAAAATGTTGATGGATGTGGACAGGACAACTGATTCATATTTTTTGCTCGCCACCGGCACAAGGGAAAGATGTTCCTCCTATACTTTTCAAGCTGCCTCTGAATAGCAGACTCTGTGGATGGAGCTATCCGCTGTAGTAGGTGTGTAGCTATAGCCGGTTTCTTGCCAATAGAATGGGGGGCAACAATCTCCTTAGTTGCAGTAGGAGAGTCAGGACAGGGGGCAGCTACATCAACAAGTTGCAGCGCAGGGGTGGACTTAAAAAGAGGTTCTTTCTTCTCAATAGTTACTTGGGAAGCAGCAGTGAATGTTGCTGTAGGCCGAGTTTCTTTTCTGGGGAAGTGTTAATCCTTCCATAGGAAAAAGAATCCTGTTATTCACCGCATGTATCTCTAGGGGTGCCGGGGCTGCGAGGGGTGCCGGTTTGGAAGAGGGGCTGACTTTGGAAGGCTTAGTAAGAGCCAAAAGTTGAGCTCCTCTCTTCTTCTTATGGGATCGTATTGTGCCCAAACAGTGGATCTGTTCTCTGGAAATCGCAAGGGAGCACCGGTATTTACTGAAAATTTGGCAGGCACAGACACTGAGCTAGTGTTGGGTCCCGCTCTGAACGGGGGGCGTAGGAAGTGGATACCACCTGGGGGGGAAGGCGTGTCATCAAATGCATGACTGGTGGGGGAACCAAAGAGGGGGGACAGGGGAAGCACTGCGTTTGTGGTCAGAACAGTAGGACTTGCAGGCTTATTGGAAGAAGAGGATGAAAAATCAAGGGCCAATGGATCATGAACAGTGCTGCACTTACACATCAAGTTTTCAATCACTGCGTCATGTTTGGCTACTCCAAGGAGAGCATTTTCCCTCCTCTCTTCACTCTTCTGTGCCTCAGTATTGGACTTCTTTGCATGAACAACTGGTGGTGCAGGTAGTGAAGGCTGTGCTGATCAATGAGAGGCAGCAACACAGATACTGGAGGCAGCTCACTCTCCTCAGTGATCTCCATCAACAGATCGTCCTCCACTTCAAGCTGAAGTTCACCTCCTTTTGGCTCCATTGAAGATCTCTCAGCATTATCCATTTTATCAATAGCTTGTATCTCGGTGATAACAGGGTGAAAAACACATCCTGTCTCTATCAATACTTTCAAAACAATGGAGTTTCCCGCGCAGGAGACTGACATATCCTCGGTCAGTTTCGGGCCAGGGTGGATGATTGACAGGGCATCTATTCAAGGGGGTTGTACCTGCACACCGGTACTCATTCACTAGGGGGAGGAGCTTGCCAGAAACTGGACTAGCTAAAAGGTCAGTCTGTGTCATTTCTGTCAACATCCAATACGAGGGGTTTGGCCATCTCCAATCGACCATGACTCTCATACCGGGGAACCTCAACTGCTTTGACAAAACGACACTACATAGAAAATAATGGTGCCACTTCACAGCTCCAGCGGTTGGTTAAGGGAAGTAATTTTTTTGCAGACATATGCACTGGATTCTTGCCTCTCTACTGGTACCCCTGCTTGCAAGATATTCTTTCATCGCCCTGGTCAGGGGAACCGCTTGTAACTCAGGTACCTCCCTAATTGCATTTTCTAGCACTACTCTTCTCTCTGTTGTGTTTTCACATCTTAGTGGCTGTTCTGGATGCACAGACTGGCTACGCTGATTCACTAACAGTTATTACTAAAGTCTGTGTGAGGAGCACAGCCTTCACTTGCTCAAGAGGAGGGGGTACTGGTTGCATGCTTGGCTCTTCTCTAGTCAAACTGTCTTCAACATCTTTCTCCAGCTCTTCTGGCACAACTGGGGTGTTGGTCACGTCCTGTGTATCTGGCTGCTCCATAATGGACACACTCTCACAGAGGGATAATTCAGCTCCCTCACGGGTGACAGTAGTTTGAGACCAGGGGGTACTTGCTGCGCATCTGAGCTCCTCACTGCAATTACTGGGGGATATGCCTTAGTCTGTGCACTGCATCTTGCTGCCTGCTACAACTATAGCACATTCACTGAACTTCAGGCGGCAGCCGTGATCATGAGAAATGGCATACCCAGTATGGCATCTTTGCTCAGCTGACTGATCAAAAACGCTACTGTAGTGTGTACATCTGACAGTTTCAAGGAGGCGGTGAGGGTGCCAAAGACGGTATACAGGTGCCATCGGCCATTATTCCATAGGCATCACTCTTCCATAGCATCTCCTTCAAGGCAGGGGGAGCAATTCAAATACTCTCTTCGACAAGAGGTTGGCGATACAACCCGTATCAACTGAGAGTGTGGCTGTATGGCCTTCTATCTTGCCAGGTATGAAAAAGCGGCCCTTTTGAGGCCTATTCCTGTTCAGTATCAGACAGGTGTTTATTTCCAGGGGGTGCAGGCCACTCCTGTTCTTGCCACACTGTTGCGACTGCAGCTTGCCGGCTCTGCGCTTCAACAGACTCATGCTCGGCTACCTCCATCAACTGCGCAGGCAGAATGTCCAACAGGGACGGAATGATAAAGGGAGGACACTGTTGTTCCCCACTTTCTCTATCTTCTTCTTCTGCTTCTTCACCTTCTTCTCCTTTAGCTGGGTTTCCTTTCTCTCTAGGACTGGCCAGTTGGAGAGGGTGTCATACACAGGATTCTGCTTCTCAACTTTCTCCGGCTCCTTATTCCATCTTTGTGCCTTCTTGCAAGTAGCCCTTGTAGTAGCTACTTCAGGCGTATCCCATTTCCCAAAACTGGATTTATTTTGGGCTTGGGAGCGGCTCTAGGTCTATCAGGACAACAGCTACTGTTGCGGCCTGCCTGTCCACAGCTCCAGCACTGAAAGGATTGGTCGCGTGCTATGGGAGGTGCGTTGAACAACAGTGCAGACAGGTGGCATGGGAGGGGGGGCGGTAGCGTGCTGCAGGAGGTGCCTGAGCAGGGAGGAAGATAATGTATCATGGCTTCTCTTTGTTGCCAGAGCTCCTTTAACTCTCTTAGCTCCATTAACATGTCTCTGAGTGCCTTCTCCAGCGTTGCTTTCTCACTATCAGGTACCGGGGTCTGTTTCAAGGGTGGAGTAGGGTAGTTCACAACGGGAAAAATCTTCACCTCTGCATATGGGTGCTCTCTCTGTCTCTGAGCCTGGTTGACCACACAGTCATCTGGTCGTGATGCCAACAGGGCACGGGGGGGGGGGGGGGGTTACAGCATTCATCATCTGAATACTTGTCACTTTTTTGACCTCTACTACTCTGACCTATAACTTGAAGTCAGGGAACGTGTTGATGTATTGAAACTCATTCTTGGCGCTCACAGCTTATTGTAAATTCTGGGGATTCTCTGCCAGCAGGTGCCGCTGCAGGAAAAGCTATCCTAAGGTGGACAGATATGTCTCGAGTTCCATTTTCTCTATATGGAGTCTGGGCAAATCATCATAAGCTATGCTGACTTGTCTCTCTACTTTGTCTGCATGCTCCTGAAGAAAAGTATTAGTTAGTTTCTTCAAGTGAGCCAGGTTCTAAAGGGCTTCACAACGTTTGAGATCAAACCGTGCTCTGAAATTAGCACATACCTCCTGCAAGCTGTTAAGCCCGCCAGAGTCCACCGCTTTATCTTGTAGGGTTGCTCTTATGTGGAGAAGGGCCGTCTAATCATTTCAACCAATAATATCTGACACTTCTGCAAGCCTGGTGATGGAATAATCTACATCACCGGCCTAGCATATTTAGGTGGCTTGAAATTATGGAGTGGGGCGTCGGGAGGAGTACGAGGTTGCAGAACAATTTGCAGTGTCTCTGCTAACCAGTCCAGAGCTCCAGCTTCAGGGTAGCCTGCAGGAGACCTTCCGGCACTTCTGAATTTCTGACTATCCATTGCCGTTATTGTCTGGATATAGGGAACTAAAGGGTGTACACAATTCGTTTGATAGTAGCTGGGAGTGCCACTAAATTTGTACGGTATAGGGAAACTACTGTTCCTCGGGAAAATGGGGGGGAAGGGTAACCAGTGAGTTTGGCCATGCCATTTCAACAGTGTCCAACGTTCGCAGTGTGTCCCACCACTGCAACCAATGTAAAGGACTTGTAGGAATATGAGTATTCAATATCTTCATAGGGCCACTGTTTACTAAAGCCTTCCTAACCTAATGAATACTAGGGCAAATGGTAGCTAGTTGACTAGTCTCAAAGCACAAAACTCTGTATTGCTGCTTCTACCAACAGGTGAGATAACACAGCTTACAATAGGTACTTCATCAATTAATTAATTGCAACATCTCAACATGGGAAACTTTCTCTAACAACACAGGGATCTGTTACGCAATACAGCCAGATTATGTTCACTATCAATGGCGCTAAGTCAGCCCGTGTACGAATTTGACGATTGATAGACTTTCACTAACGGTAACTTCAGCAATTTATTTCACCAATTGAGTTTGGCAGACTTGAACAATTTCTTAGAGTGTAGTTAAATCTGAAAATATTGCAAACGATCAAGCTTTATACTTCTTCACAAGTTGTATAGCGAAAAAGAGTTACAGTTGTTAATAATAATTAAATTCTTCAAATAAGATACAAACCTTACAACAGTGAGAGATGTTTCGAAGCGTATAACAATCCTGGCACGTTGGACAATGACTTAGATTTCCAGCTAATGATTGCGAAGAGCAACAACCTTACCCTACAGCGACAACAGTTCTACTCTAACACAACTACTCCAGAGCTCTAAAAACTTTGGGCGATCAACCCCAGTATTTACAGAAAAATAATGCAAATCAGTGCAGTTGAAATAAGCTCACACAATTGGATAAATTATAATAGTATAACTGGCTGACTCAAACACGTCTAACTGGCAGAAAATAGGCGTACACCAACATATAATCGAAAGAGTCTGCATAGACATACATATAAGATATATAGAGTAAGCGTTCGCATTACGAGCCCTGTAACATCGACAATAATAATTAGATAATGTCACCGGAACAATTAGGGTACATCTGGCTTGGCCGTTTCCAACATCCGTAGGTACGCAGGCTGTCTCCTGTTGCTATGCATCCAGCTAAACATCCATTTCGTAAGGTAAGGCAAGGCAACTCCTGGCGCATCTGTTCACATGCATTCACTCACTAACTTCCATCACACCGTGTTTTCTTTAAAAGTGGTGATACTTGTAGGGGATTAAGTAACTTAGATGTAGTGTTTTGATTTTGATATTGACCTCATATTAATCTGAAATTGAATAAAGAAAATATCGGCGGATAAGAAAATTTTTTCAGGAACAATGGTTATAATATTTATTTAGGTGGTTCTAGCTACCCTAATTACGAATAATAACAAATATAAGCATAATATTTGTATTTTCAGTTAGAAATGCATACAACTCTCCGCATAAAAGGATTCAAGTCTTGAGAGTAAATCGAATAGATTCAATGAGTACACCCTCTCCATGGCGCGAGCTACCCGAGTACTGTTAATCTAACAAAAAATGTCGGTCCGTTTTGCGATGTTCGCCTAAAACTGTGGCACTACTAAATCAATGGTAATAAAACATACATCATCAGAGTCGTCATTACTTTTTCTACGTTATAACACTCTTGAAGTTTTATCTTGCTAGAAGATCCCAGCAATATTCTCAAAAACTTAGTAATCATCAGTTGCGCTAATTTATATCCAACCAAATTTTTCTGCCCTTTGTTTCTTGTTCGGTTTATTTTGTTTATATTCTGACTTGCTTCAAACTTTTTGATTAGTCGGCAGTGGCTACAGCAATTAAAGTATTGATACCTGTGCGCTAAACAACATCATTTTGCTACAGTTGCTAGTATTGTTTGGTCTTACAATTGCTTGTAATAAATAATCAGAACCTAGTGGTTGTATTCATGACAAAAAGTCCAATTTGTTACATTTCAAAGACTTCGCAGTCCTAAAAGCAATGTGGTTAGGTTCCAGGAGTACATTTCTACAATGGGAACTATCTGAGTACAATTTACAACAAACATTCAGAATACAGTCGTTTTCTTTCCGCCAAAAAAGATGTTTTGTCAGTGACGAAAACTTTGCAGTCTTGAGAGCAAACTGAAGAGATTCTAGCAGCAGGTGTTCACTGCAGTGAAAGGTACTTAAATACAAATAATAATAAACAGTTACAACCCAGCTTTTTTCTCTCTGACCAAGAACGAAAGTCTTAACCACAAAGGCCTTAAACTGTATAGCAAATTAGCTAGGTTCTAAGAGTATACGTTTTCGGCAGTGCATATAGTGCAGTTCTTCCATTAGTATGAAATAGTTATTTGTTAAATATTACCTTGTTGCTGATAGTCGTAGTAGTGGGAGTAGATGATCCTGCTTCCTGACTGCTGGTGGAGTGGATGTTTTTGTCTGAATGCAGCTACTCTCAAACAACCAAAGTTGAACCAATCGTTCTATTCCTACCACCTTATGAAAGCCATATTGAGAAAAGTTTGCTAAAAAGTTCATTTGATGCCTGAAAAACTACACTGTATTAATTATAAGTTTCCGAGCAAATGAAATAGATGTCTTTGCATGAAAAACAATTCTCTATTAAATAAAACTTTTTCTTGCATTTGAACAATATTTTTCTAACAAAAATTACACCATTTTATGTAAAGATTAAAACGCGACTAGTAAAACTAGTTTTTGCCGGAGACTATTAGATTATAAAGTAAACCCGCTGTGAAATGTTGATACAAAACAAGGACAAGAATAATTCAAATTTTTAGTAAAGGTTGGTGGCCCTGATAAGGGCCGTTGTGGAACAGGCACTTAGGCTCAGCCTCCCTCCATTTAGAGGTGAAGTGGACATCCTGGGCTACGCAAGGAGCATCCCTCCGATGGACTCGCTCATGCTTTGCCAACTCTGTTGACCTCGGCGCGAAAAACGTGCTGTTGCTAGTGGCAGCCACTCAGCACTGATGCTGCTAAGATGTGTCAGGAGTCATATAACATCAAAGCAAATGGACTGGTAACATAAGTCATCAAAATTAAGCGCAGTGTACACTCTGTCTAATGTAATCCGACCTTTGCATTGTTGTATAATGTTCCATCGCTGTATTTATTTTCTATTAAATATTTTTTTTTTATTCTTACTATAAGTTATAAATATGTGTGGTGGATGCTTAAAAAAATTCATAGGTGTTGTTTAATCTGTTCTGGTGCAAATATTTACTACCAGAGTTTGGGTAAAACATATGTAGTTGACCTATTAAAATTTTGTCCAATCAAGGACATAGTTTTGAGTACTACTGCTACAATATAAGAATGAATCATTCTTATTTCTGCCAGAATTTGCAGTGAATAAAGCTGTGCTCACACTTTAACAAATTCTGCATCTTTTAAATCTAACTGTAAGCTTCTACACCAATTTTACTATGTGGCAGTTATAAAAATCTACCTCTCGTAATAGTCATTGCGCTAACACTAGTTTAACCGGGCAAGTCTATTGACACTGCAAGTTAAAATTTGCTATTAGTATGTCGTTAAGTAAACCTCTGCCTAGATTACTGCTGCTAGAGGTGGTGATCAATTACACGGCAAATTAAATCATAAAAAAAGGTTTAGAATAGCAACCGGGCCTGTTTTTAGTACTTTAGCTACCTACCGGGCCTGTTTTCGGTCCACCTGCAGACTATCAACTGGACCTGTTCGCGGTCCTTTAACGGTCTACCGGGCCTGTCTCTGGTGCACCTACGACTATCAACTGGGCTGGTTTTCAGTCCATTCACCGACTCTTAACTGGGCCCGAATTCGGTCCTGTTAGAGAAATGGCATAATTTTACTTCAGTGGTGGCAGCAGTAGGATTTTTGTGGAACTGATTCTAGGCCAAACTTATAAAAGAATTTCCCAAAATATCACCAAACAAAACCGATAAAAAAAGATGTCAGTTTCATGGACGAAAAATTTGATTCACACAGCCTTTGCACCCAGGCTGCTACTGCTAGCACACAAAGACCACAACATAGTTCAATTCCTGCCCCCACCTGTGACACAACCTCAACCTCTGATGTGCATGAGTTCCATGACAATTTGATACAGTAGCTTCTTTGAACCATTGAAATGGAGAGGAACACAGTTTGAGATTTGAATTGGCAATAAAGGAAGCCGCCTCTTGGGGAATATTGTCCAAAACATATCCAGAAGTGTTTCAGAAACTTGGAACAAGATACAAACTTGGCGAGATTGGTGCTACAGCCATACTGAAGTACCTTAGGTGAAAGCCCAGTGGAAACATTGCCTGGTTTGCTGCTCATGTACGCAAAACTAGTGCAAGCTACCTACCCCATCATGAACGATGGACAGAAAGGAGTACAGGCAATAAAACAGCTGGTAAATAGCCTCCCTGCTACTTGTCAGACATACGTGTGAGAGCGCAACAGTTGGGTTCCAAGCATGTTCATTGAAGCTGTTGAAACTATACAATGTGATATCAAAGTCAATCAGAGCAACCACAAGTTCAATCTAATAGAAGAGGATCCACTTCAAAAGTGGTTGAGAGACAAGCCGAGAAATTGGAAAAATCGATGGCCTCTCAGGCGGAGCTGCAAGAACAAATGCAAGACCTAATGAGACGCTCCAATCATTTACCTAGTGGACAAGTCTGATGGTGTTTCAAATGCTGGGTAGAAGGGCATTTTTCCAGGACCCCTCCTCAACGGCAAGTAAACGAGAAGGTTTGGCAGGAGTAAGCTCTGTCACTTTCGGAGGAGCGTGTTTTAAAGTTTGTATACAAACCATTGGTATCTGCTTTGTTAGAAATTTCATACTTTGAGTTATCAATTCTCAAAGACTGTTTTGTTTGTTACTTGGAAAACAAATCATTACATCTATCATTTCATTCAAAAATATCGTTGTGGATGCATTGCTGAAGACTTTTTGATGAGTGCCATAAAGTATAGTGTGACTAGCTTCAATCATTTGTGAAATTCTTTGCGTCTTTTCAGATTCTGTTAATCCCGCAATTATTGAAGTAATAAATAAACGTATTTTCACATCAAATATTCCAGCACTTTCATCCTGGATGAATTATATGTTTTTTGCCCACCTTTATTGTCATTCATGATTCAAAAGTGAGAGTTTTTTAGGTGTTTACTCTATTTCTTCGCTAGCCCTTTCATAGATACTAAACTTTGTGACACCATTATTAGTGGAAACACTGATGAAAAATGCTAATATCATCATAGCTGGTATTGATTTCTGTTCCAGATTTCCCACAACATCTAAAACTGCATTACACTATGAATAGTTTAATCATTTTCGCTATTAATTATTTTTACCATATGTTCTTCTCCCAACATGTTGCCTATGAAGAGCTTTATAATAGACTGATATCTCAGTTTCATAGCAATTGGAATAACCAAAAATCACCTCAAACACTCATGGTCAAACAACAACTTATGCTGTGCTACAAACCCCAACATAAACAAGCTATGAGTAAACAATAAATGCATGGACAATAATACAATCACAGATAATATAGATACACTACATTATCAACTGGGATAAGCAAAACCTGATAAGTATTAAAATACACCTCTCAATTTTCTCATGGATAGTTGGTTCTCAAAAATCCACTTGGAACCAGAAGAATCATTTTTTCTTTAGTTGCTAAGATGGAGGTCTGCTCTTACTTTACTACTACCAGGGTACCCCAATGGTTCCAATCCTAACTGGGCATCTCTTTACTTTGCTGGTCATCATCCATTTTCACTTGTCACTGATGTAAAGATACAGAAATCTTCGAACACTAAACTACACCAACACATCGGCTTCTTTCAAAACATATTCAAAAAAGGAAATTTATCTTTTAGGAGAAAGTTTTGAAAGAATTGGATATTTCAAGTCTGAAGTTTCAATGCCCGGGCCTGTAAGTAACACCAGTAGTAGTTGGCAATTGCTTCAGTACGAGTATAGTGTACGTCAGGTTCCTATTGTCATAAAAGACTTTCACCCTGCAATATCAGCTAGACATCTAGCTTTGCTGAGCTTGCAGGCTGAGCATTTGAACCTTCAGGAAGTTATGGTGTTCGGTAAGATGTTTTCTGACTTTCTTAAGCTCAATCTCAGTCTTAGTTTCCAGCATTTATATCTTGGTAAATGACTCATTTAGTTGTTTTCTGTTACTTGTAGAGCCTTCAAATGTTGCTGTAAGAAATGGTAAGTTCTATGTGGAATGTCCAAGCACTCTAAATACAAGTCATTCATACAACTGTACAGTACAAACATTTAATGATGTTACGCCATCCCCTCAGCAACTATTTGAAGGTGAATTATATTTTTTAATATGACTTTTACGTCTTGCTATGCTCCTTGAACCACATGTAAAAAGCACTTTATAATAAACCCAGCAAATGAATGATAGCACTCAAAGATTGAGACGCAAACTGGTTTTAAAATTTTTCAAACAGAATAAAAGGGTATCACTGCAGTTTCTGCATAACCCAGTCTATCTGTGCATGATTGCTCACAATAAGGGCAAGACAATTTTGGAACCTACTCTTCATTATTTAATAGTAATTAGTGTTATGTACTATCTAGCAGTTAAAGTGCTTGCGGTTCAATCCTGGATCTGGGGTTCGATTTGTAGCACAGCCACCTGTAAGCACAGTTTTTGGCTTCTCAATGCTCTGCCTGGTCAAATACAGGCATAACACTGTAGGGGAATTTGGTAGTTGCTACCCCCTGTAACAAGTTATAGCAGTTGTCTACTCTTACCTGATGATAAACATGCTCAGAGAATCATAAACTATTGCTAGCAGAGACCACTGCTAGAGAAGGAAAAGGTTCCACCTATTAATTTACAGGATTGGACAATGAATAATCTTAACAATATTAATGGTTAAAATCATGTATGCTTGAGTGAGCCGGTTGTTTTGTATACGCTAAAATTTTCCTATAAACTGTGATGTTGGAGCCATAGAGTTCATAAATAAATACCCCTTATACTTGTAAGCATCTCTCTCTTGACTTACAATACTTGGAGTTGCAGTAGTCTCCAGCAGGCTTGTATAACCTGTCAGTACATTCGGAGCAGATCTTACCCTGTTATGACAGTGTTGACTGGGTAACTAGGAGATTGTACAGGGCTTGCAAGGCAGGAGTTAAGTCTTTGCACAGCCGGCAGTAGTTGTGTCTAGTAGTGGACGGTGAAATCCATTACATTGGTGGCAGCGGTGGGATCTGAAGGAATCCGAACGGAAACAACTGCCGGAGCAGATTGCCATGTTACCAGGACAAAGAAGAAGTTGCAGTGTCGACCCTGGGCTTGTCCAGTAGACAACCACAGAAAGCAGAAGAGTTCCAGTATCTACATTGGATTTATCCTGTAAACAGTTACAGGGCCTGTACTTAGTTGTACAGGGCCAGAGCTAGATCATACAGGGCCAGTACAGGGCCGGTACAGGGCCGGTACAGGGCCTTTACAGGGCCGGTACTAAGTCACACAGGGCCAGTTCATGGCCAGTACTAAGTCATACTGGGCCGGTACCCATTTTGACAATGGCAACCAGGAGAGCAAGGAGCGCTGGTAGAGCAGGACAGCTGACAGCACAACCAGTTATGGATGCTATTGAGATGCTCACCCAAGCTTTGCAGGGCGTAGTGCCACCTCCACCAGCTGCAGGGCCTAATCAATTTAAGGCACCCAAGTTTAAAGGCGACGGAGACGTCGAATACTTCATAGCTCGGTTTGAAGAAGTTGCTGACGCAAATGACTGGGGACACGGCACCGCACTGTTGCACTTAAGAGAGGCATTGAGAGGTGATGCTCTGCAGTGTGGAAAGTCAGCCCATGTGCAGGGAGTGTTTATTGCCCTGCGAGCCAGGTTTGGTCTCACTGCCAGGGAGGTACAGGCACAACTCTCCAGCCTGCGTCGCTCCCCTCGAACTACTCTGCAAGAACATGCAAGCGAAGCTGAGCGTCTGGTACAAGTTGCCTATGATGACTTGCTCCCCAGACAAATCGAACGGATGGTGTTGGACACCTTTTCCAGTACACTAGGCAATGCAGCTCTCCAGAGACACTTGCTGGCTGTTCAACCTGTAACAGTGGAAGATGCTGTTCGAGCAGGTAGCGAGTACCAACAGATGAAACCCTCCATAGAAGAAAGACCCTCCAGAGTCAGGGCAGTGGATTGTGACACTGAAGAGGATGAACCATCTGTCTCACCAGCCAAAACAATGCAGTTACCTACCAGCCAGGTTAAGCCTGTATCTACTCACGAGGAGTCGCTGGTAGGAACGATGAAGACCCTGCAAGCATTGATGGAAGAAGTGAAGCAGCTAAAGATGCAGCAGGCAAATCCTCCTTTTCCTAAGGGGTCTGCTCCTTCTAGTTGTTGGGGGTGTGGAGGTCAAGACCACTACCGCAAGGGCTGTCCCACCCACCCTTGGACACCAAGAATGAACAAAGCAAAGCATCAGTGAAACGAAAAGAGCCCACCACAGTAACTCCAACTGCTGGTCACACCCGGGCTACTGGGAGATTTACCAAGACATTACAGAGGTTGGAGCGCCATAACCCTGTTCCAGCGAACCAGAAGCAGAGACACCAAAACCGTTCCTGAACCCAGGCAGTTATCACTGGCCAATTGTTTTGACGCTTTGCAGCAAATGGAGGAAGACAATGCGGATCCAGGGTGGACAAGTCAACCCCTGACCAATGATCCAACACTGCTTCGAAACCCATTATCCAGACCAAAGCCACCGCCAGAGAAGACGCAACCAGATAAACCATTGATCCCAGACGTCCGTCTAGCAGAGACGATGACCTCCCCTCTAAAACGGCCATACAAACCCAGTTATTTCCTGCCTGACAAACTAGAAGGCAAGCCAGTATCCATACTGGTGGACACAGGTTGCATCACCAACTTGCTATCCAAGCATACCTTTAACAAGTTGTCTGCAGCCACCAAGAGCAGCTTGCAAGAGAGTGATGCACATGGGTTGATGGTCGACAGCTCCCGAATCCCATTCTATGGCACTATCCAGCTACCCCTACGGCTAAGAGACATCAAGACGGAGGCTACATTTGTGGTCAGCCACATCAATGAGGATGTCATTATAGGGATGCCGTTTCTCATGTCACACAAATGTCAGATGAAGTTCGAGGAAGCAGTCATCATGATGGATGGTCGAGTGCTGGCATGTACCGACAAGCACGGAAAGCTGCTGGCTAGCAGAGTACAAGTAATCCGGGACACAGACATCCCTCCTTGCTCTGAAGCAACAAACTTATGTCCGCTAAGCAGCCAGAATCACCTCCCACTGGGTATAGTGGAAGGCCAGGCAGATGCACCGCCATTGGAGGCCAGCCTTAACCAACCGGATCAACAGGGGCGCGTCCCAATCAGGTGCCTAAACCCCATGGACCAGCCGGGCACCTTGAAGGCAGGAAGAAAGATAGGGCAATACACTAGGGTCTCTCCGGGGGAATGTGTGGTAGAGAATACAAGCCCAGAAAGAATGCTGCCTGAAAGCAGGCCCCCTTCTCTACACCCGGTGCCAACACACCTTCAAAAGCTATGTAATGCAGCGCTGCATATTTGCAGTAACACCAAAGAAGCAAACCCATTGGTCCAGTTACTAAGCCAGTACAAAACTGTATTCAGCACAGGAGAACAGGATATAGCGCGCACTGGTCTAGCCAAGCACAGCATTCCCTTGCTGCCAAGAGCTAAACCTACACTCCAGCCTACACACCACCTAGGCCAGCAGAAAGAAATGGAAGCAGAGAGGCAGGTTGCCCAACTATGAGAAAGAGGACAGATAGAGCCAGCGTCAAGGGTGGAGATCTCCAGTGGTTCTAGTGAAGAAGAAAGACGGAGCCTGGCGCTTTTGTATAGACTACCGGAAGCCGAATGCAGTAACGCATCTTATTGCGCGTCCCCTGCCCAGAAGTGATGAGAGTTCGGATGCTCTCGCCGGCAGTCCAAACTTCCGGACCTTAGAAGTTCTCAGTGGATACTGGCAGGTGCCACCAGATGAGGATGTCAGTGAGAAGTCGGCTTTCTCTACCAGATCAGAACTCTGGAAGTGGAAGGTTCTACCATTTGGGTTAACTTCTGCCACAGCTACTTTTCAACGTCTGATGGAGAAAGTCCTACACGGACTTCACTGGTAGACACTCGTATTATATCTAGATGATATCATTGTCATAGCACCTGATTTCCAGACACACCTCCACAGGCTAACAGAAGTCCTACAAAGGTTGCGGTAGGCAGGCTAAAGCTCAAGCAAGAAAAGTGCGAACTATTACAGTCGCAAGTTCAGTATCTGGGACACATCGTCAGCAAAGATGGTGAGGCCACTAACCCGGCCAAAATTGAGGTAGTGAAGGGGTGGATGCCCCCCAAGGAATTGAAGGATCTACAGGCATTCTTGGGTACCGCCGGGTACTACAGGCAGTACATACCCAGGTTTGCCACGATGGCCAAGCCTTTGACCAAGCTGCCTGGTAAAGATTCGCCCTGGGAGTAAGGCACTGACCAAGAAAGTGCCTTCCAGCAGTTAAAGCCAACCTGCTACCAGGTCTATACTGGGATACCCAGAGGCAACCGGCATATATATTGTGGATACGGATGCCAGCAATGATGGTGTTGGAGCTGTGTTGTCTCAGGAGCAGAACGGGCAGGAGAGAGTAATTTCCTACTACAGTAAAACACTGTGCCAGGCAGAACGGAATTACTGTGCTACCAGGAAACAGTTACTGGCGGTCATGAAGGTGGTGAAACATTTCTGGCTATACCTAGACGGACAGAAGTTTTGCCTACAGATGGACCATGCCTCATTATTGTGGCTGTGCAGAAGGACAAAACCCCACCAGTCAAGTGGCTTGCTGGCTGGAGATCCTCTCTGGATTCCAGTACAACCCTCAAACATAGGAGCCGAGTGCAACACGGGAATGCAGATGGACTGAGTTGGCGCTGCGCAGGTGACTGTCACCAGTCTACTCATACTCAAGAGAGAGATGGTGGCCGCACCAAAGTGGAAGTGACACAAGAGGTCGAGCAACGCTCGTTCCTTACTCCCCTGGCCGCTGCTGCTGTTCATCCTGACACCCCCCCCCCCCTGTGTCACTACCATAGATCGTGGACACGCTATGCCTGCCAGACACAGATCTGGTATGGGCCCAGAAGGAAGGTACGCAGCCAGTAGCTACAATCTATGCAGCTGTGGAGAGTGAAACTCTTCTTACCAAAGAAGCTGGAGACTGGTAGCAGTGAACTCAAACAGTTGAGCCAGAGACAACAGTCACTCAGGATTACAGCTGGCGGAGTGTTGCAGCTACATTTAGCTGTCGGAAACCACTCCCGGTGGTGTGCTGTATGTCCATACAGCCTCAAGGGTACAGTCGGTGATGTGGGGAACGAATTTCCTTGCCCAGGCTGGTATCAAAAGAACCACTAAACGCCTCCAGCTGACGTGGTACTAGCCTGGCCTGACAGCTGATGTCCGGAGGCTGGCTTCCACCTGTGAAGTCCGCCAGAGAAAAAAGTGAGGGCACTCAACCTAATCCGGGACGGCAGAAAATGTACACAGGCAGACCTGGGCAGAAATTAGTGGTTGACCTGGTCGCAATACTACCAGACACGGACAGGGGCAATATATGGATTTTGGTATTGACCGACCACTTTACCAGGTGGCAGGATGCCCAGAAAATTCCAGATGCCACGGCTCCAGTAGTGGCCTCCGCTCTGGACAAACAGGTGTTTTTCTATCTAGGCATACCAGGGCAAATCCATGATGATCAAGAGGCGCAGTTTGAGTCCAGTTCAATGAGAGAACTATGTTCACTATAAAACATAGAGAAAATCAGAACTACGCCCTACCACCCACAGGCAATTGGAGTGGTGGAACGCAATAACCGGGTGTTAGGAGATTCGGTACGCACCTTGCTGCTGAGAAAACAACCATAGAAATGGGATCTGATGTTGCCCCAGCTCATGCGAGCTTTCAGAGCCACCCCCACATTCCGTGAAAGATGAGACGGCAAACTACCTGATGCTGGGTTGAGATCTGAGACTCCCAGACCAAATTGCTTACCTCCCACCCCTAACTGACCACCTGCCAGTTGATGAGTACGCTCAGTCTCTCAAGGAGCGCCTAGAGTGAGTACATGACACCTTAAGAGAGGGGCAGAGTCAGACCCGGGATGAAGATAGGCAGGAGCCTTCCCTGTATGCTCCAGGAGATCAAGTGTGGCAGGAAAATAGAAGGAGAAGAAAGGGTGAAACCCTAAAGTTGCAGCCAAAATTCATTGGGCCATATAGGGTCGAAAAAGCCTCTTCCGGTCATGCCTACCTCATCTCTTGGCAAGGACAGACATCCCTGCAAAGTAGAAGCAGGCTAAAACCCTGCAGCAGTTGCACCGACCCTAGGGGACAGGCTCCAGTTGCTATAGAACCCAGCAGGAGATGAGGGGTGAAGTGAGAAGGCGGAGAAGACCAGTACCAGTGGATGAACCAGAATCACCTCTGTGTTGCCCCCCCCCCCAATGGAGCCTGGACCTCAAGCGGTGGCGCACCAAGATTTAGGAGTGCAGCCAAGCATAGCAGACAGTCCACTGGACCCCCCCCCCTGCAAACGGCATCCAATTCGGACAAGAACTCCAGTCACAGGAGCAGAAAACAGTGAGTCCAACCCTACCGCTCTGCTGGATACACCCCCGTAGCAGAAGGGGACCCCCCCCCCCCCCCCCCCCCCCCCCCGATGGAGGAGTAAAAAGCAGACCCAAAATAAATGTAGAACTACCCATACTGTGTGGCCATCCACTAAGCCACTGTATAAAAGAAGACACATTTCCAAACAGAATAAAGAAAGTTGAAGTGACACCCACGACAGCGGCAGCAGTAACTGGAGAACCGCTTAAGTTAGACAACCCATTCTTGGACTCAAAATAAGCCCAGAGTCCAGTTCAGTGAACCCTCCATAAGCGCCAGGAAGATTCAGTTTTTTCCAGGAAAAGACAAAAAAGCCAGTTTTCTTCCAGTAGGGCTCCACCAACGGCTCACAGAATGTGACTCACAGGAAGTGAGTCAGGCATTTAAATATGCAGCGAAGATTTGCTACCAGTTCATTGCCACCAGTGAAGTCGAAGTAAACAGACACATTTTATTTCTTCAAGCAAGCACCAAGCTACATCCAAGCCAAACATATGGACAGAATGCTGACAGACCTCTTAGATGAAGAAGAACTTCTAACTTCCAAGCTGGCAGGATTTGAGCAAAGATACCCTACACAAAATGATGAATTACTGGCTATGCCTACAGCCGAACTGAGTTTGCCTGTTGAGGAGTGTAGCAACCCAGCAGCATAGGAGAATAACAAAGCAGCAGTGCAGGAAGAAACAGAACCAGAAGATAATCTGACCAACAACCAGGGCAGGTACAACGCTTGGGTGTTGACCAACAGTTCTTGTACAGATCCTCTAGCGTTGCAGTGTGGATTGCCGTCTCCAACTAATGAGGTAGAATTTCCTCCCCTTTGTAGTAGAGGAGTAGCAGCCAGAGCCAGCTTTAAAGCCTCACCAACACCTCCAGCTAAAGCACTGTATAGCCAGTGTTTAAAAAAGGTTGTCGCTGATAATGGCAGTGAAACACCATTATCGAACCAGTTGTCTCCACCTCCGGGCCAGCTGGCAACACCTCCGAGCCGGCTAAACCCCTGTCCAGGGCCAGCAGCAAGCAGAAACAGGCAGGCACCAGTTGGAAACGCTAGGAAAGGTGTCAAGAAGTAAGCCAGGGCAAATAGCAGATTTATGTAGCAGAAGTGAAGCCATGCAGATGCCAGTGGAGCTGTCAGTGCACGACATACTAAGGGTTCTCCAGACCCTGTCCTGCCTGTCACCTCTGGTTAGAAGGCCAGTTCCCGGCAAGGGGATGCTTGGTGGGCAGAGTCACACTGATCCAACCTTTTCTGTTTCAGGTGACGGTGATGAGAGCATATCTGTGGTGGAGGCCCGACCAAAACTCACAATGTGGCTTGTCGGAGCAACCAAGCCAAGCCTATCTGAGTAGGTGTCACCAGTGAAGGCACTTAGGTACCCTCCCCCAGCCACTCTAGAGGATGAGCTATGTACCACCTTTAACGCAGAAGGAAGGCGGGTGCCACCCAAATGGGAGAAATTGAAATGGATAGGCCAGCACACGGAAGACAGAGTATGAAACCTGCTGGATGCGCCAGTAGGCTTCCAGTGCCAGAGATGTCAGTATGCAGCTAAAAACTATCGGAAACTAAGGGTACATATCCAACCGCACTTTGTACGCTACTACTGCAGGTGCCGGTACAACAGTGAATCTAGGGATGCAGTCTACTTGCGCCAGGTGCAGCTAGACGGGGTCACTAACAAAAACCACTACAAAAAGACCGGCTGCATCTATGCTGTAGACAGGCAAAACTATGAGTAATTCTGCCACTTCACTGGCTGGGGGAACCCTCCAAAGTTCCATCGCTGCTACACCACCCGGGTAGGCCCATCGGACGAGAAAAAGGCTGCGCAGAGCCATTCTGAGTCCAACCAGTAAACTCTACCAGGCAGACCAAACAGAAAGTGGGAAACAAAAGAAAAGTGCTGAAGTGGCTGGGTGAACAGCACCCCTAAAGAGCCC
The DNA here is from genome assembly GCA_945261195.1 of Cryptosula pallasiana. Lineage (NCBI taxonomy): Eukaryota > Metazoa > Bryozoa > Gymnolaemata > Cheilostomatida > Cryptosulidae > Cryptosula > Cryptosula pallasiana. The sequence goes on along the minus strand of CALYOO010000014.1, from coordinate 271,925 downwards.
AGAAAGAAGGGAAAAGCATCCAGCTAAGAAGAAGCCAGCAGCACTGAGTACCGGCATACAAGAATTGACAGAGGCCGACCAGAAGCCATCGCAAGGGTTTCTCCAGAGGCAAGAGCATATGGCCCAACAGGCTGATCAACAGGACAGCAGCAGTAGTAATATATGAGCAGATCTCCCTACAAAGTGTTTTTTTTGTGGGGTTAAAATCTGGGGTGATGCAATGGGTTATGGCGTTGAATGAATTTGCCGAGTTTATATTGTATTTTATTTGAGGGGCATTTGAGTGGCATTTGAGTTGCATTTAAGTGGCATTTGAGTTTTGAGTATTTTGTTACTTAATTTGAACTTATATGGCGTATATATTTTGAATGTATGGCATTTAAGTTATGATAATCTTTTTACATAATTGTATACGCAATTATAACTCATAGGGCATCTAGATTTTGAACGTAAGACATTTAAGTTTTGATAATTTTTTTGTAATTCCGACTCATATGATATCTAGAGAGAGAGAGGAGAGATGAAAAGAGGAGAGAGAGGAGAGAAGAGATATATCTACATTGAATAAATACAGTGACTAAAAATGAAACAATATGTGAATATATACATTTATTGTGTAATAAGTAGGGAAAATCTCATTTAATATAGCTAGAGTCAGTAAATATTAAATAATACAAAACACCACAACTTGTAATGACAATCAATGCATAAGCTTTAACTAAAAAAAATATCTTGAAAACCTTCAAACATGATCCCAAATGGAAAAAATGGATGAAGTTAGATATTCATCTATTTGTATACATCTACAAGAAAAAAGGTATTCGGTGAAATACTTTTTCATTTCATTCAATTTTCATTAATTTTTTTGCAAAAAGAAATCATCCTCTAAATGGTTAAATTTCATTTAATTGTATAAATTTACAAAAAAAAGACTATTTGGTAAAATATTCTTTCATTTAATTAAATTTTCTCTCTAAATGGTTTAAATTTCATATATTTGTACAAATTTACAAAAAAACAGGGTATTTGGTAAAATATTCTTTCATTTCATTAAATTTTCATTATTTTTTTTGCAAAAAAGAAATCACCCTCTAAATGGTTAAGTTTTATCTGTTTGTATATCTTTACAAAAAAAACAGGGTATTTGGTAAAATATTCTTTTATTCTATTCAATTTTCATTAATTTTTTCAATAATTGCCTAAATGTACATTATTCATTATTTTTTATTGTTATAGGCAGTAAGCCACTCTGCAGATAACCTCATATTTTGAAACCAGCATTGTCACAGGAATACATAATTAAAATATTGCAGAGTAATTAATTATGAAAGCTTATTACTACATGTACCCCGCGGCAGTTGGTTTGTATATGTTCATTAGATACTCCCCAACTGGCCTTCTTGGTCAAAGCTGCAGATCGCCATCAAAAGCCAACCAAGATCGCAATAACCAATTTGCACCTCGCTGACAAAATGAGTAGCCAATCGCATGTAGCGTTAAGTTCATATCCGGTAAAGGCTGTCAGTTTTTCAACCTGCCGCTGTGTGTGAGTTTTCGTAGCAATGGCTTGCATTATCAACTTTCCTACTGTTGATCATGAGGAACCAGTCACTTCTCTAATAGAGGATAAATTAGAGAACATCCTTGTGAAAGCTAGAGAGTGGTGCGAGTTGGATAAAAACCCGGAGAAAGAAATTGCAGAGCAGTTATTGAAAGCTCATAATGAGCGGAGAATCTCGTGTAATAATAATAGTAGTAGCAGCAGTAGTTCTTCGATGCTGCTTCATCATCTTCCTTCTACCACAGTCAATGCTATTTGCGATTTGCAAGTGCTTCAAAGATAGAAAAGGCCCGAAATTCAAAAAGAAAGGTGAGATACTATCTATAATTGATAACAAAATTGTTGAAAAGCAGTAAAAAAATGATTTATTATTTATTATTATTATTATTATTAAATAATTATTATTATCATCCATTAATAATTATAATAATTATTATAATAATCATTAACTAATGTTACCAATAATAGTAATAAAACAACAATAAATAACAATAATATCACAGCAGCAACAATAGTGGCAGCTCGACTTATTAATAAAAAAATAAGTGAGAATAACAATAAATATTATTAAAATGATTATAATTCATAATAAGTAATAATAATTGATATTAATTATTATTATAATATAATATTTATAATAATAATTAAAAAATAGGCAAATACAGTGACAGACACACTCACTTGGATTACATAATAATTATTTTTATTCTAACTGACAGATGGCAAGAACAGCAGAAGCAAACACTGATCTGTAATAATAAACTGATGCAAATACATTTTTTCAATACTTCCTTCTGTTACATTTTAAGAGAACGGCCGGTCAAAACTGAATTGTAGAATTCCATTGCTGTGCTATTGTTATTTGGAATTAATTTTATTATTTATCAAGTTATCTCATCCAGTCATAATCTCTGATTGTTGTTTTTTAGCCTATGAGTCTTTGTATCTTATTATTGGGTGGTTATAACATTCCCCCTCACAACACAAGGATGAAAGTAGTCGAATAACAGCTATGGTAATGCTGCTGCGACTACTACTACTATCATTGCAATGCCAGTAAAGCAACAGAGATACCCATTGTTTCCTTCATACATTCAATATCATCATTATCTTCGAGCCAATAATATCATACATCTCATGTTCCAGAGAAATTACGGTAGTAGCAACAGCAGTGCTACGTCACAGCCTCATAAACTGCTCCGATCTATGAATACGGTGAAGGGCAAAGGTGCACTCATGCCAGCAAAATGTGTAATCTGCAGCAAATCCAAAACTAAAAGATCTCATGATGGGAGGCGTAACACCGAGCCATTATCAAAGGCAGAAACACTAACTGCAGGTAAGGTGCTCGTGAAACATTTATGAATACAATAGTGGCTTAAACTGGCAGCATTTTCAAAATTATAAGTATCTTGCAGGGCGACTGCTGGAAGCTGCTGAATTAAAGAAGGATGAGGCTTTGCTCGTTCATATCAGAGGAGATTGTGTGGCACGAGAAGTTCAGTACCACAGAAGCTGCCATAGGACATATGTCAGAGCTGCTACTTATAAACACGATAAGTAAGTTTCATGGATTACAGTGAAATCAAATGCTTACTACATGACATGTTATTACATCCTTACTACATTGTATCCTGTGATTATGTCCTTATAGATATGTTCCTCTATAGGTTGTGCAGAGAAGGTAAGGTAGTAACACTGGTATCTATTTCATGTGTCTCTGTGGGTGTGTGAACTACGTTGCTTCCTAATCCTTAACAATTCTCATCTGCCTAAGCCGCTAGAATTCTTCCAATACACCTGGTGATTCAATATTATTATTGATGTGTGGTAGACGAGCTGACATAGCTTGTCACTGATTAGCGTTTATTATCTTTACAGGCCGACTGATATAATGCCATCACAAAGTATACTACCACCATTTCAGCAGCACCTGACAGACAGCGATTCATCAGCCATTTCAGATTATGACAACTTCATCCAATCACTAGCACCTGCTCCACACTCATCAACTCAACACACAGACCAGTTCCATATTGCTAAGCAGCTGAACAAAGACATAACTGACGGTTTATCACAATCAAAGATATCATGGCCTCCTTCCGCTGATGATTTATCTCTTGATGCCTGCATGAATCTAGTTCCTGTGTCTCTGTACAACTTTATAGCTGTACTGATTGGAGCTGTTGAGGATTGTCCACCTAAAGGGGAAAATGCTTGTCTCAAGGCAGCCAGTCAGCGCAAATTGTTATCATTCTGCCAGGATATTATGTATGCTCAATGCAAAGGAGGTACTATGACACCAAAACCTGTTGCCCTCGGTCTTGCAGTACGCCATCTAACAGGATCGAGTCACATCTCGCGATTGTTGAGTGGATTGGGCCATGCATGCAGTTATGATTCGGCTATGAGAATGGAGACAGCACTGGCAAGTCAACAACTGGACATAGAAGATAAACTCCCACGTGGCTTCGCGAAACATCAGTTCACTGTTCTAGTGTATGACAATATTGATTTTTCAGAGGAGACATTATCCGGGGCAGGGAGCACTCATCACACCAATGGTATCATGTTTCAAACATCTAACCAAGCACCCACTGAATCACTAGAAAAAGTTATCATACCTCGACGTAACAGAAGCTTCCAAACTGTTCCATGTGCAATCGCACCATATTATCTTGCAAAGAAGGTTGGCCCCCCCTTTTCTTGAGAAGCCTGAGGAAACCAATGCTGAAATGATCTCCTCTAAATCACAGGACTTCACATATCTTACCATGAAGTCACACCTTCCTGATCTACCAGGCTGGACTCCCTACAACATCAACCTCTGTTCACCGCTCCCTCAATCAGTACTTCACTACTTACCTGTAATAGAAGCGTCACCCACAGAGTTGTCTACTGTACGCCACATTCTTGATTGTGCAGTCAAAAAGGCCGATCAGATGGACTGTGAGTCAGTGATGGTTGTGTTTGACCAGGCCATATATTCAAAGGCTCAGCAGATACGATGGGATACACCCGTTTTAAAAGAACGTCTCGTCCTCAGGTTGGGTGAATTTCATACCATCATGTGTTTCCTTTCAGTTATTGGAAAGAGATTTGCGATGAGTGGCCTGGAAGACATTTTTGTCGAGTCAGAAACTGTTGCTGCAGGCTCTATCAGAGGAGTGTTGAACGGCCACATGTATAACCGGAGTATACGAAGTCATAAGCTACTCTTTGAAGCGCTTGGCCGCCTGCAGCTTGAGGCTTTTATCAACTCTGATATATGTACAGAAGAAGAGGTCATATCTTGGAAAAGTGAAGTTACACAATCCTATTCCAATGGATGCCAACCAACCAATCTAATGCTGAATTTTGAGGAACGAATGCAAGGTACTATTCACGCACTCAGTAATTTCATGAAACTAGCTTGCCGATCACAACTTACTAGTCTCATCTTTTACAGATTTCATCGATGATCAATGCCAGACCAGTGGAACATTTGCCTTTTGGAATTCATACATGGGTATGGTTTACATACTAATGGCTTTCATCAGAGCTACAAGAACCAGCAACTGGGATCTGCATTTGGCAGCATTGAGAGCAATGCTTCCGTGGATGTTTGCTTATGACAGAACAAACTACTCAAGGTAGTGTTGTTAGTCTTGGAACAAATGTGACAATTCTTTCTATTAGCCCCTTATATTTTTTGGTACTGTATTGAAGGTATGCTCCTATATATTGGCTGGAAATGAGAAGACTAGACAAGACACGTTCATGGCTGTATAATCAGCTGAGAATCAACCCTGGATCATGGACATTGCAGAGACACAGTGATCACGGATTTTGTTCTATGGCTGCATACCAAGCTATAGAGACTACAGTCAATAGAGAGAGCAAGATGTCGGGTGGAATCAAAGGAATCACACTAACACGAGGTACAGCCTGAAATATTCTTAGCCCAATTGTTGAAGTTTGGTTGGACCTAATCAAGATCACTGCAGTATTATATCTGAAACTTTGTTTTTCTCCAGGTGCAATCCAGCGATGGGTCTTAGCACAGCCAGTCAAGTCGGCCATCGCAGCAAAATGTGATGAAATGGCTGGAATCTTGGATGGGGGGTGTTGCTGCACATAAAGAGAGTGAGAAACCAAGGCAAGTTAGTTTGAACTTAGCATAGTTTGATCATGGTCGATTCATGTTTTGTAGGATTGCCAAGATCCACAGATGATAATCAATATCCAATTTTGTTTGATCATAGTCAATTTATGTTTTGTAGGATTGCCCGAGATGCACAAATGATAATCAACATCCAAGAAACCATTCAAGCTATGGTGAATCCGTGGAACTGTGGATATGCAAAAGTGGTATCACCAGAAATTGAACACGATTTAGTGCATGCTCATCAATACGGTGAAGAAAAGCTCAACAAGTTCATAGATAGTCGTCTTCTCGAACAGGAGGATTCTGTTTACTTGACAATGAAGAGTATGAAACTCAAAACCTTTGCAACACAGCCAAAGATGAACAAGTCCACTAGCACGAATGCCTCCCTCAAAGCTGATAGGTCAACTTTTGCAAGACTTCTTGTTGTGGCTCAACAAAGAGACATCGATCTACAAACTGTCTTGACTTACTCACTATCACCAGTGTCTGCTGCTCTTTCAAGTGCAGATGGACGCAGCATCAGCAAGACTACAAAAGCTGCCCTACTCACCACTCTTGAGTCACATTGTAATACTCCATCTCCTTCGGTTGATGAGATTGAAAATGCTTCTGTACAAGTTGATGCAATGGCACTCATACAATCATTACCTCGCAGTCAGCTCCCAAGTACCTTCGGTGAACTGTCATGGAAGCTCCTGCTTTCAGCTTTATCCCTTGGAGATCGATTCCATGCTTCTCGTATTGATGTGGTGCGTGACCGCTATGATACCATCAGTATCAAAAACATTGAACGAGATCGTCGCAGCCATGGAACAAGTGAGACATTGACAATATATGGGCCCGACCAGAAGCTACCCAAGCAGTGGCCAAAGTTTATGGCCTCGGCCTCATTCAAACAAGCGCTTCAATCTTTCCTTGCTAAAAGCTGGCCAACTCTAAGCATCAATCGGAATGCATTAGTGTATGTAGCTCTAACTAGAACGCGTTCACTACTATCATGGACTAACAATTGTGTTTCACCAACAGTAAATATAGTGGAAGAGCTGGCAGCTGATCACGAGGAGGCGGATACACGTCTGATACTACACTCTGCACATGCTACTGCACGAGGCCAATTCTCGGTTATCTGGTCACCAGATACTGATGTTGCAATGATTGCGCTTGGTACTGTTGCTAGTGAACCAAGAAAAATGTGTTCTATTTGCAACTGGGACAGGCAACAAGCGTCGAGTTTTAAATCTAACTGCGATGTCCGCACACTTAGGGCTCACACTATCAAAGGGATTGATAGGTCTGCATGCACTAACAGGTTGCGACTCCACTAGCTCCTTTTATGGAAAAGGCAAGGCTACCTGCTTCAAAACATTTCTCTCTGATGAACAATCTCACCATGTACTCCAAGACCTTGGAGTCACCTTCATTCCATCTACTGACCAGCTGGCTGCTGTTGAACGATTTGTCTGCAGGCTATATGGAAGCACAACCAACTCTATAAATGAGACCAGGTGAGAAATCCTTATATATGGGAATCTAAATAAACACATTAGGCAGTGGCTAACTCTTGATGCAAGGTTTGGATGGAATAAATGCCTTGGTTACGTCCATTCTGAATATGACCCATAGATGAATGACCACTTTTGCAGGTACAACATTTTCTGCTCATCTACCTCCAATGAAAAATCATTACCGCCAACCAAAGATGCTCTCACCCAGCATACACACAGAGTTGCCTATCAGGCTGCGATATGGAGGAGAACCACCTCACCAAACATCAATTGCCCAGCAGCAACTGGACATGGCTGGAATATCAAGGATGATAAGCTAGGTGTTGTATGGATGACACAACCGCCAGCACCCCGTGACATCCTCCAAACAACACAGTGCGCTTGTAAAAAAGGGTGCAAAACTAACTGCTCTTGTGTAAAAGCACAACTCCCATGCACACCACTGTGTGGCCACTCTACTTGTGGAAACAATTTCACTCAGTTAGATGATGATGGTGATGATGATGATGGTCCCAGACAGTGAACCTGATGAGTGATGCTATATTATAAATAAATTTTACAATCGGAATATCTCAACTTTGTGCCATGGAATCTAGGGCATACTAGTACCATTGAATTTCCCATGAAAAACTACATAAGATAGTGCTCTCATATCCATGTGACAATGCTCTAACAAAAAAATCACTTTCTAGAGGGTTTTTTGGCCTTGGCTTACTGCCTATTAGGTAAGCAACCTATCTTACAAAATTAATTTCTTGAGTGAGGGTTTTATCCCACATTTTCCTTTTGAATTTTTTTAAAAATTCACCATTTTTTCAAAACAATCATTTATACATACAATTTCCATTATTTTTTTAAACAGAACAATCTCTATCTCTGAGAGGTTGGAGATATTGTGATAGAAAACTTAGACATGATGATGAGAAGGCTATGGATTTACCCATTCAAGAACGAACCATTTTTGATGCAATTTCAATTCTGAAAACTAAATCAATGAAATTTGTTTTTCAAAATGCAATCATCAGAAAACTTCTGTCATGATGATGAGGAGGTTATGGATTTACCCATTCAAGAACAAACCATTTTCGATGGCAACTTCAATTTTGAAAACTAAATCAATGTAATTTTTTATTCTTTGTCTCCCATGAAAGTGTTCAAACGAATTAGAACTGAAGTATGTGGTATTACGTAATCATTTTTTTAAAGAAAAAAAAAACATCAAAATCGACAAATTACTCCTCTAGATGGTTAAAGTTTTCAATATTTGAGAATTAATTGCAATAGAAACATTAGGCCTACTTGATAATAAAGAATTTGAGTGTTAAATTTGACTAATTGATTCAATGATATTATATGGATCTTTTGAAAATAAACATTTCAATGAAAACACCATATTTAGTCTTTGACACACTTGAAACCATTTTACAGTAAATTTCACCAACAATATTTTAGAAATTCTTACTATATATTTACAAGAAGAATGCAGTATTTGGTAAAATATTCTTTTATTCCATTCAATTTTCATTAATTTTTTGAGCGAGGGTTTTATCCTACAGCATCCTTTTGACTTTTTCATGTTTTAAATCAGGGTTTTATTACAAAGTTTTTTTTGTTTTTTTCAACTTTTTTAAAAAAATAATCATTCAAACATAAAGTTTTCCATATTTTTTAAAAAAAATATCTATAGAGATTTTCTCTTTATAATCTTTTATTCCATTCAATTTTCAATAATTTTTTGAGTGAGGATTTTATCCTACACCTTCCTTTTAAATTTTTTATGTTTCCAAACAGGGTTTCATTACATGGCTTTTTTTCTTCTTTTAACTTTTTAAAAAATAATCATAGAAATATATAGTTTTCGATATTTTTTAAAAACGATATATATAGAGATTTTCACTTTATATTTACAAAATTTTGGTACTTGGGAAAATATTCTTTTATTCCAATTCAACTTTCATTAATCTTTTGAGTGAGGATTTTATCCTACACCTTCCTTTTAAATTTTTTATGTTTCAAAACAGGGTTTTATTACATACCTTTTTTTTAACTTTTTTGTACTTAAAAATTTTGTAAAAAAACAATCCTTAAAATATATAGTTTTTGATACTTTTTTAAAAACTGTCAAAAATCACCAAATTACTCCTCTAGATGAATAAAATTTACAGGAAAACAAATGTAATAGAAAATACCATTACTAGTTTCTAGATTCATAAAACTGTTTCATAGTAAACTTTGTGTAATACAAACTACTATAGCTTACGATATCAATGGTTGCAAAGCATTTTTCTTGAACAATATCTTCTTTGATATTCTGCTGATATATTATTAGTCTCAGAGAGGAATTCCTGCATTCTGTATTCTTTTTGATCCAATAATGGACTAAAATACAAAAGTTATTCATTATATAAATAAATTTTACCTAGTTTGAATTTTACTCTTAGCTACATTAGATAGTTTACATTATATATAACAGGAAAATAAATCACTGAGTTACATCATTCAGCTCAATATTTTTTTAGGGAAAGTCCTTTATTCTGTTTTCTTTTTTACGATATAATGGACTAAAACAAAAAGTGATGTATTAGTATAGCATGATTGAAAATCAATGTAAAACTTTCAACTTCTATGTAAAAAAATACAATGATTACACACGAAAAAGTTCTTTTTTTCATCTGGATCCGGAATATATATGAATATATATACATAATTTAAAAATGTTTCACAACAAACGCTCATGAATTGTCCATTTATGTCATAAAAAGTGTTATTTACGTGAGAAATTAAGCATTTTTGTAAAGTAATTATAACCTATTGTGATTTTTCAACTTCTATGTAAAAAAATACACTGATTACACAAAAAAGTCCTTTTTTAGTCCGAAATGTATATAACTTAAAAATGTTTTACAAAAAATGTTCATGAGTTGATCATTCACGTGAGAAATTAGGCATTTTTTGTAAAATAATTATAAAAAAGTTTTAATTTTCTTGTCAAATGCTGTGTAAAAAATACACTGATTACACACGAAAAAGTCCTTTTTTCATCCGAAATGTATATAATTTAAAAATGTTTTACAAAAAATGTTCATGAGTTAATCATTTATGTGAAAAATTAGGCATTTTTTGTAAAATAATCATAACCTCTTGTTATTTTTTCAACTTTTATGTAAAAAAAATACACTGATTACACAAAAAAGTCCTTTTTTTAATCCGAAAGAAATATAGCTTAAAAATTTTTTACAAAAAATTTTCATGAGTTGATCATTTGTGCGAAAAATTAAGCATTTTTTTTAAAATAATTGCAACCTTTTGTTATTTTTTCAACTTTAGGTAAAAAAAATACACTGATGACACAAAAAAAATCCTTTTTTAATCCGAAATATATATATTTTAAAAATGTTTTACAAAAATGTTTTACAAAAAATGTTCACGAATTGATCATTTACGTGATAAATCGTTTTACTGTTGTTGTTTACATGAGAAAGAGAAATTAAGTGGTTTTTCATTTTAAGAATACACAAAATTTTCACAAATCAACTTTTTTAAATTATGGTAAAAATTAGTAAAACTTACTTATAGTGATATGAATCCCTTGAGTTATAGATTAGCTTCTCGAGAGTTTGTTCTCCACAGTCTTCTTTTTCAGCATCATCGAAGTGGTTGAGAAAATCCTCAGATTTTTGATTATCAGTCAGTTCCGAGGCTTGGACGAAGGCTTGATGAGCCGCGAGTACACTGATGTTGTAGAAAATTGAATTGTCCGCGTTTCGACTCAGTCCCTTGAACAGAATAACTCCAAATCTTTCTGATGTCACAGCAGAAGCTATTTGATGAGGAATGCGCATATCTCCGATCAGTAATTCTTCATCTACAACACTTCTGTATTGAACTAGAAGAGTCTCTTCATTCCCATTCCATTGCCTGTTAGATTTGGTTATCACTTCAGGGTTTTGGAAACATATGACACTATCTGTTTGGAAATCCTGAAGATGAGCTACCTCGAAATAAGCATTGATTTGTCTCATACTTTTTTCTGGTAATACATCAAATGCATTCTTCCACCTCAAAGTAGATCCTGTTTTTGTAGCGGCACGAAAAATTGCTTTTCCAGTCTTCTCAACACCCATGTAGAACAAAACCAATGGTCTTATTTGCGAAGCTTCATTAGCAAGTAATCCTGCTGCTAATGGAATAGTGCTCTTCACTCTAACTATCTTTCCATCCTTTTTATAGTTGTAGATGATGGTGCAGTTCGTTTCATCATGGAACTCGACCGTTAACACCTGCATAACTGTAGGTATTGGTAAATCTTCAACTTTGACCATTTTTTCAATGTTTCTTCTGGAAGCTGGAGACAGAGTACTGAACAGAGAGGCGCTTTTGATGATGAGAGTTGCCAGAGTATTCAGACTGGCGCTTTGAATGGGAATCGTAGTGCCTTGAAGAAGTACATTGTCATCAATCGCCTTCCTGTCTTGTGAAGGTTTTGGTTCTTTATTCTTCAGTTGATTTGTATTGAGTTGTGTCGACATTCTAAAAGATAAAGTAAAAATCCTTGTTAGGATTTTTTGATTTTTTTTTAAACCAATTTGAAGATATATATATATATATAAACATACATAAATAAGTAGAAGTATGACTGGGGCACAAGATGTGCACAGAAATGTCGCCTTTGCACGGCTAAAAAATTCTATATCATCTTTCAACCAGAGTTGTCTTCCCTCAACAGCGGGAGTCAAATTGTCACCACCTGCCGTCACTCTAATAAATTTACTCTCAGCCAGGCGTAGCTCTATGCCCTTAGCCACCTTTGACGCCCGTGCACCCTTTCCAACATATTAACAATACGATCCTTGTGCACTTAATATTTTCGGTCTGAACTAACTGTTTCCTGTTCCACCTTCATTTTTAACAGCTGAAAGCCGACCTGATGATTGTGCCTAGAATTATTTTCTTTTTCAATCTTTTTTTTCTAGCACATGAAACAACTTGTAGTCAGCCAATAGTTTTAACATATTTTACTATTTTACCTTTTAGTATGTATACATATAGATATATATGTATATTTACTCAATATCATACTGCTGTTAGTATCTAAATCGATAAAAAATTAAATTATACTCAATAGTACATCAAGTTGACTTACCTCAAAACAGAAAGTCCTTCTAGCAGTTGTAGTAGATGATGTTGCAGTAGATCTTGCTCATTCAGTTGCTAATGTTGAAGTGACTGCTTTCTGTGTGAAAATAGTGCTTCTTATATAGCTGAAATCATCCCATTTATCATAAGGTTAAATTAATGAAACATCGTTTTTATGGAAGAACACCAATGCTTTTGCGGGAATAAAAAAATTATTTTCACGCGAATACAAACCAATGCTTTTGCGGGAATGATCAATATATTTTCACGCGAATGGAAACCGTTGCTTTCGCGAGAATAAAAATTTTACTTTCACATGAATACAAACCAATACTTTCGCGGGAATAAATAATTTATTTTCACACGAATTGTAAGCGTTGCTTTCGCAGGAATAACATTTTTATTTTCACGCGAATACAAAGCAATGTTTTTGCGGGAATAAATAATTTATTTTCTCGCATTCACCCGAATGAAAACTGTTGCTTTTGCGGGAATAAAAAATTTATTTTCACGCGAATGGAAACAGTTGCTTTCGCGGGAATAACTAACTTATGTTCACACGTTTAGCTATATAAGAGACAAGGGTTTCAGACAGAGAGCATCCAGTTCAACAAAAGTGAGCAAAGGAGCAACATCTACTACATCTTCCATTGCGATTACTAAGAGTTCTCTCTTCATAAAGGTAAGACTAAAAATACAATTATTTCCGCTAGCTAACACAACTATCTGAAGGCTTTATGACATATCTATCTTTAAATTGATTGTAAAGAATTGAACCAATTTTTTCTTGGTTTTTCAGAATGAATACTCAAGACGTAGGAAGCCAACCATTGTATCTAAATTCGGAATCTCAGCCTGATGAAAAGGCAAGAATTAATAAAAAGTACTATTTAGCACCTGTTGCAAACCTTTAATTATTTTAGTTATCTAATTATCGCTTGTATTTTAGAACAATACAACAACAAACCCAATCTACTTAACGGACTTCCTTCCAGAAATGTATCATAACTATGTGATAAATAATGATGTTGTTGAAGAAAAAGCTGTAGAACGTTTGACATTCCAAGTTATAATATTCTGTACAACTCAACACATGATGCGTATGGGGATGTGTTGTAAGAAACATGATGTATCTACAGAACTTTTTGATGACATTATAAAAAACGGTTTCGAAACCGTTTTTTCAATGGTGGAAGTCGTTAATATTAATGATTTTTTAAAAGAAATTGAAAGAAGTGTTTGGAATCAAATAATTTTCAAAAAACTATATAACATGAAATTGAACAAAAAAAACTTTTTATAAATTCAGAAATTATATTTATAATTATATCCAAATAGATAAAGGTCTATCCTCTTCTGTAGGTATTTTAGAACTGATGTTAGAAGCGTTTCATACATATTTATGAAATATTTTTTAGTTGTTTTTTATTATTTCACAGTATTCTGTTCAACCTATTATGTTTTATTTCTTACCAATTGAGATGTTAAAAGCAGTATGATAATAAGTGAATACGTATATATATATATATATTTGAACACATCCTTTGTTGTCTGTCTCCACATCCCAATAGTTTAATAAGCACATTCTCAATCTACCATAACTCTACGGTCCTTAACTGCTTTTGTCATAAATACACACATATATATATATATATAAATATATATATATATATATATATATATATATATATATATATATATATATATATATATATATATATATATATATATATATATATATATATATATATATATA